>CAWWDY010001329.1:0-45616 GCA_963942605.1 Poecilus cupreus
TGTCATATTCATGTATATGCCGTGTGTAATGGCTTATTTTAGCAAAATCAAGATAAAATAGCTGTTTTCAGCTTGCAAAAACATACAAAATGCTGTTTCTGTCGTGTATAATAGTTAATGTTGGTGAAATCAACATAACATTGCTGTTTTAAGCATGCAAAAGCATACAAAACACCGTTTTCAAAAATTTAAACTGTCATATTCATGTATATGTCGTGTGTATTGGTTTATGTTTGCAAAATCAAGATAAAATAGCTGTTTTCAGCTTGCAAAAACATACAAAATACTGTTTTCAAGTATTTAGACTGTCCTATTCATGTTTCTGTCGTGTATAATGACTAATGTTGGTGAAATCAACATACCATTGCTGTTTTAAGCATGCAAAAGCATACAAAACACCGTTTTCAAGTATTTAAACTGTCATATTCATGTATATGTCGTGTGTAATGGTTTATGTTTGGAAAATCAAGATAAAATGGCTGTTTTCAGCATGCAAAAACATACCAAATGCTGTTTTCAAGTATTAGAACTGTCAATCTTATGTTTCTGTCGTGTATAATAGCTAATGTTGGTGAAATCAACATAACATTGCTGTTTTAAGCATGCAAAAGCATACAAAACACCGTTTTCAAGTATATAAAATGTCATATTCATGTATATGTCGTGTGTAATGGCTTATGTTTGCAAAATCAAGATAAAATAGCTGTTTTCAGCTTGCAAAAACATACAAAATGCTGTTTTCAAGTATTAGAACTGTCATTCTCATGTTTCTGTCGTGTATAATAACTAATGTTGGTGAAATCAACATAACATTGCTGTTTTAAGCATACAAAAGCATACAAAACACCGTTTTCAAGTATTTAAACTGTTATATTCATGTATATGTCGTGTGTAATGGCTTATGTTTGCAAAATCAAGATAAAATAGCTGTTTTCAGCTTGCAAAAACTAAAAAAATGCTGTTTTCTAGTATTAGAACGGTCATTCTCATGTTTCTGTCGTGTATAATAGCTAATGTTGGTAAAATCAACTTAACATTGCTGTTTTAAGCATGCAAAAGCATACAAAATACTGTTTTCAAGTATTTAAACTGTCATATTCATGTATATGTCGTGTGTAATAGCTTATTTTTGCAAAATCAAGATAAAATGGCTGTTTTCAGCTTGCAAAAATATACAAAATGCTGTTTTCAAGTATTAGAACTGTCATTCTCATGTTTCTGTCGTGTATAATTGCTAATGTTGTTGAAATCAACATAACATTGCTGTTTTAAGCATGCAAAAGCATACAAAACACCGTTTTCAAGTATTTAAACTGTCATATTCATGTATATGCCGTGTGTAATGGCTTATGTTTGCAAAATTAAGATAAAATAGCTGTTTTCAGCTTGCAAAACATACAAAATGCTGCTTTCAAGAATTAGAACTGTCATTCTCATGTTTCTGTCGTGTATAATAGCTAATGTTGGTGAAATCAACATAACATTGCTGTTTTAAGCATGCAAAAGCATACAAAACACCGTTTTCAAGTATATAAACTGTTACATTCATGTATATGTCGTGTGTAATGGGTTATGTTTGCAAACTCAAGATAAAATAGCTGTTTTCAGCTTGCAAAAACATACAAAATGCTGTTTTTAAGTATTAGAACTGTAATTCTCATGTTTCTGTCGTGTATAATGACTAACGTTGGTGAAATCAATATAACATTGCTGTTTTAAACACGCAAAAGCATACAAAACACCGTTCCAAGTATTTAAACTGTCATATTCATGTATATGTCGTGTGTAATGGTTTATGTATGCAAAATCAAGATAAAATGGCTGTTTTCAGCTTGCAAAAACATACAAAATGCTGTTTTCAAGTATTATAACTGTCATTCTCATGTTTCTGTCGTGTTTAATAGCTAATGTTGGTGAAATCAACATAACATTGCTGTTTTAAACATGCAAAAGCATACAAAACACCGTTTTCAATTATATAAACTGTCATATTCATGTATATGTCGTGTTTAATGGCCTATATTTGCAAAATCAAGATAAAATAGCTGTTTTCAGCTTGCAAAAACATACAAAATGCTGTTTTCAAGTATTATAACTGTCATTCTCATGTTTCTGTCGTGTTTAATAGCTAATGTTGGTGAAATCAACATAACATTGCTGTTTTAAACAAGCAAAAGCATACAAAACACCGTTTTCAATTATATAAACTGTCATATTCATGTATATGTCGTGTGTAATGGCCTATATTTGCAAAATCAAGATAAAATAGCTGTTTTCGGCTTGCAAAAACATACAATATGCTGTTTTCAAGTATTAGATCTGTCATTCTCATGTTTCTGTCGCGTATAATAGCTAATGTTGGTGAAATCAACATAACATTGCTGTTTTAAGCATGCAAAAGCATACAAAATACCGTTTTCAAGTATTTATACTGTCATATTCATGTATATGCCGTGTGTAATGGCTTATTTTAGCAAAATCAAGATAAAATAGCTGTTTTCAGCTTGCAAAAACATACAAAATGCTGTTTTCAAGTATTTAGACTGTCCTATTCATGTTTCTGTCATGTATAATGACTAATGTTGGTGAAATCAACATACCATTGCTGTTTTAAGCATGCAAAAGCATATAAAACACCGATTTCAAGTATTTAAACTGTCATATTCATGTATATGTCGTGTGTAATGGTTTATGTTTGGAAAATCAAGATAAAATGGCTGTTTTCAGCATGCAAAAACATACCAAATGCTGTTTTCAAGTATTAGAAATGTCATTCTCATGTTTCAGTCGTGTTTAATAGCTAAACATTGCTGTTTTAAACATGCAAAAGCATACAAAACACCGTTTTCAATTATATAAACTGTCATATTCATGTATATGTCGTGTGTAATGGCTTATATTTGCAAAATCAAGATAAAATAGCTGTTTTCAGCTTGCAAAAACATACAAAATGCTGTTTTCAAGTATTAGATCTGTCATTCTCAGGTATCTGTCGTGTATAATAGTTAATGTTGGTGAAATCAACATAACATTGCTGTTTTAAGCATGCAAAAGCATACAAAACACCGTTTTCAAAAATTTAAACTGTCATATTCATGTATATGTCGTGTGTATTGGTTTATGTTTGCAAAATCAAGATAAAATAGCTGTTTTCAGCTTGCAAAAACATACAAAATACTGTTTTCAAGTATTTAGACTATCCTATTCATGTTTCTGTCGTGTATAATGACTAATGTTGGTGAAATCAACATACCATTGCTGTTTTAAGCATGCAAAAGCATACAAAACACCGTTTTCAAGTATTTAAACTGTCATATTCATGTATATGTCGTGTGTAATAGCTTATGTTTGCAAAATCAAGATAAAATGGCTGTTTTCAGCTTGCAAAAATATACAAAATGCTGTTTTCAAGTATTAGAACTGTCATTCTCATGTTTCTGTCGTGTATAATTGCTAATGTTGTTGAAATCAACATAACATTGCTGTTTTAAGCATGCAAAAGCATACAAAACACCGTTTTCAAGTATTTAAACTGTCATATTCATGTATATGCCGTATGTAATGGCTTATGTTTGCAAAATTAAGATAAAATAGCTGTTTTCAGCTTGCAAAACATACAAATTCTGCTTTCAAGAATTAGAACTGTCATTCTCATGTTTCTGTCGTGTATAATAGCTAATGTTGGTGAAATCAACATAACATTGCTGTTTTAAGCATGCAAAAGCATACAAAACACCGTTTTCAAGTATATAAACTGTTACATTCATGTATATGTCGTGTGTAATGGGTTATGTTTGCAAACTCAAGATAAAATAGCTGTTTTCAGCTTGCAAAAACATACAAAATGCTGTTTTTAAGTATTAGAACTGTCATTCTCATGTTTCTGTCGTGTATAATGACTAACGTTGGTGAAATCAATAAAACATTGCTGTTTTAAGCATGCAAAAGCATACAAAACACCGTTTCAAGTATTTAAACTGTCATATTCATGTATATGTCGTGTGTAATGGTTTATGTATGCAAAATCAAGATAAAATGGCTGTTTTCAGCTTGCAAAAACATACAAAATGCTGTTTTCAAGTATTATAACTGTCATTCTCATGTTTCTGTCGTGTTTAATAGCTAATGTTGGTGAAATCAACATAACATTGCTGTTTTAAACATGCAAAAGCATACAAAACACCGTTTTCAATTATATAAACTGTCATATTCATGTATATGTCGTGTGTAATGGCCTATATTTGCAAAATCAAGATAAAATAGCTGTTTTCAGCTTGCAAAAACATACAAAATGCTGTTTTCAAGTATTAGAACTGTCATTCTCATGTTTCTGTCGTGTTTAATAGCTAAACATTGCTGTTTTAAACATGCAAAAGCATACAAAACACCGTTTTCAATTATATAAACTGTCATATTCATGTATATGTCGTGTGTAATGGCCTATATTTGCAAAATCAAGATAAAATAGCTGTTTTCAGCTTGCAAAAACTTACAAAATGCTGTTTTCAAATATTAGATCTGTCATTCTCAGGTTTCTGTCGTGTATAATAGTTAATGTTGGTGAAATCAACATAACATTGCTGTTTTAAGCATGCAAAAGCATACAAAACACCGTTTTCAAAAATTTAAACTGTCATATTCATGTATATGTCGTGTGTATTGGTTTATGTTTGCAAAATCAAGATAAAATAGCTGTTTTCAGCTTGCAAAAACATACAAAATGCTGTTTTCAAGTATTAGAACTGTCATTCTCATGTTTCTGTCGTGTATAATAGCTAATGTTGGTGAAATCAACATAACATTGCTGTTTTAAGCATGCAAAAGCATACAAAATACTGTTTTTAAGTATTTAAACTGTCATATTCATGTATATGTCATGTATAATGGGTTATGTTTGCAAACACAAGATAAAATAGCTGTTTTCAGCTTGCAAAAACATACAAAATGCTTTTTTTAAGTATTAGAACTGTCATTCTCATGTTTCTGTCGTATATATAAGCTAATGTTGGTGAAATCAACATAACATAGCTGTTTTAAGCATGCAAAAGCATACAAAACACCGTTTTCAAGTATTTAAACTGTCATATTCATGTATATGTCGTGTGTAATGGCTTATGTTTGTAAAATCAAGATAAAATAGCTGTTTTCAGCTTGCAAAAACATACAATATGCTGTTTTCAAGTATAAGAACTGTCATTCTCATGTTTCTGTCGTGTATAATAGCTAATGTTGGTGAAATCAACATAACATTGCTGTTTTAAGCATGCAAAAGCATACAAAACAACGTTTTCAAATATTTAAACTGTCATATTCAAGTATATGTCGTGTATAATGGGTTATGTTTGCTGTTTTAAAACAGCTAATGTTGGTGAAATCAACATAACATTGCTGTTTTAAGCATACAAAAGCATACTAAACACCGTTTTGAAGTATTTAAACTGTTATATTCATGTATATGTCGTGTGTAATGGCTTATGTTTGGAAAATCAAGATAAAATGGCTGTTTTCAGCATGCAAAAACATACCAAATGCTGTTTTCAAGTATTAGAACTGTCAATCTCATGTTTCTGTCGTGTATAATAGCTAATGTTGGTGAAATCAACATAATATTGCTGTTTTAAGCATGCAAAAGCATACAAAACACCGTTTTCAAGTATTTAAACTGTCATATTCATGTATATGCCGTGTGTAATGGCTTATTTTTGCAAAATGAAGATATAATAGCTGTTTTTAGCTTGCAAAAACATACAAAATGCTGTTTTCAAGTATTTAGACTGTCCTATTCATGTTTCTGTCGTGTATAATGTTGGTGAAATCAACATAACATTGCTGTTTTAAGCATGCAAAAGCATACAAAACACCGTTTTCAAGTATTTAAACTGTCATATTCATGTATATGTCGTGTGTAATGGTTTATGTTTGGAAAATCAAGATAAAATGGCTGTTTTCAGCATGCAAAAACATACCAAATGCTGTTTTCAAGTATTAGAACTGTCATTCTCATGTTTTTGTCGTGTTTAATAGCTAAACATTGCTGTTTTAAACATGCAAAAGCATACAAAACACCGATTTCAATTATATAAACTGTCATATTCATGTATATGTCGTGTGTAATGGCTTATATTTGCAAAATCAAGATAAAATAGCTGTTTTCAGCTTGCAAAAACATACAAAATGCTGTTTTCAAGTATTAGATCTGTCATTCTCAGGTTTCTGTCGTGTATAATAGTTAATGTTGGTGAAATCAACATAACATTGCTGTTTTAAGCATGCAAAAGCATACAAAACACCGTTTTCAAGTATTTAAACTGTTATATTCATGTATATGTCGTGTGTAATGGCTTATGTTTGCAAAATCAAGATAAAATAGCTGTTTTCAGCTTGCAAAAACATACAAAATGCTGTTTTCAAGAATAAGAACTGTCATTCTCATGTTTCTGTCGTGTATAATAGCTAATGTTGGTGAAATCAACATAACATTGCTGTTTTAAGCATGCAAAAGCATACAAAACACCGTTTTCAAGTATTTAAACTGTCATATTCATGTATATGCCGTGTGTAATGGCTTATTTTTGCAAAATCAAGATAAAATAGCTGTTTTCAGCTTGCAAAAACATACAAAATGCTGTTTTCAAGTATTTAGACTGTCCTATTCATGTTTCTGTCGTGTATAATGACTAATGTTGGTGAAATCAACATACCATTGCTGTTTTAAGCATGCAAAAGCATACAAAACACCGTTTTCAAGTATTTAAACTGTCATATTCACGTATATGTCGTGTGTAATGGTTTATGTTTGGAAAATCAAGATAAAATGGCTGTTTTCAGCATGCAAAAACATACCAAATGCTGTTTTCAAGTATTAGAACTGTCAATCTCATGTTTCTGTCGTGTATAATAGCTAATGTTGGTGCTATCAACATAACATTTCTGTTTTAAGCATGCAAAAGCATACAAAACACCGTTTTCAAGTATATAAACTGTCATATTCATGTATATGTCGTGTGTAATAGCTTATGTTTGCAAAATCAAGATAAAATAGCTGTTTTCATCTTGCAAAAACATACAAAATGCTGTTTTCAAGTATTAGAACTGTCATTCTCATGTTTCTGTCGTGTATAATAGCTAATGTTGATGAAATCAACATAACATTGCTGTTTTAAGCATACAAAACACCGTTTTCAAGTATTTAAACTGTTATATTCATGTATATGTCGTGTGTAATGGCTTATGTTTGCAAAATCAAGATAAAATAGCTGTTTTCAGCTTGCAAAAACATACAAAATGCTGTTTTCAAGTATTAGAACTGTCATTCTCATGTTTATGTCGTGTATAATTGCTAATGTTGGTGAAATCAACATAACATTGCTGTTTTAAGCATGCAAAAGCATACAAAACACCGTTTTCAAGTATTTAAACTGTCATATTCATGTATATGCCGAGTGTAATGGCTTATGTTTGCAAAATTAAGATAAAATAGCTGTTTTCAGCTTGCAAAACATACAAAATGCTGCTTTCAAGAATTAGAACTGTCATTCTCATGTTTCTGTCGTGTATAATAGGTAATGTTGGTGAAATCAACATAACATTGCTGTTTTAAGCATGCAAAAGCATACAAAACACCGTTTTCAAGTATATATACTGTTACATTCATGTATATGTCGTGTGTAATGGGTTATGTTTGCAAACTCAAGATAAAATAGCTGTTTTCAGCTTGCAAAAACATACAAAATGCTGTTTTTAAATATTAGAACTGTCATTCTCATGTTTCTGTCGTGTATAATGACTAACGTTGGTGAAATCAATATAACATTGCTGTTTTAAGCATGCAAAAGCATACAAAACACCGTTTTCAAGTATATAAACTGTCATATTCATGTATATGTCGTGTGTAATGGTTTATGTTTGCAAAATCAAGATAAAATGGCTGTTTTCAGCTTGCAAAAACATACAAAATGCTGTTTTCAAGTATTATAACTGTCATTCTCATGTTTCTGTCGTGTATAATAGCTAATGTTGGTGAAATCAACATAACATTGCTGTTTTAAGCATGCAAAAGCATACAAAACACTATTTTCAAGTATTTAAACTGTCATATTCATGTATATGTCGTGTGTAATGGCTTATGTTTGCAAAATCAAGATAAAATGGCTGTTTTCAGCTTGTAAAAATATACAAAATGCTGTTTTCAAGTAATAGAACTGTCATTCTCATGTTTCTGTCGTGCATAATAGCTAATGTTGGTGAAATCAACATAACATTGCTGTTTTAAGCATGCAAAAGCATACAAAACACCGTTTTCAAGTATTTAAACGCCGTAATGACTGATGTTTTGAAAATAATATCGAAATATAGTTTTAATAAATACAGCATTCATTATTATTTGACTGATTGACTGTTGCTTACAAACTAACTCTGAAATTAAATGTGGTTTAAATATATGGAAGTTTCAAAATAAAACATTTGTAAAATTTTTATTTAACTTTATTTATTATTAACAAATATATACATCTATAAACTAACTACCATAATCAACAATAACATTTCTATTTTTATCAATTTTAATAATATTGTCAAATTGTGCATATATGACACAATTTATTTTCTGCGTAATAGTGTTTTCAAAACCAACTTCTATTCTTAAAGAACCGTGACGTGTTAAATTCCAATGCATCATTGAATTTGCGGATAAGTCCGGAGTAAGGTCAAACGCTGTTAAACAATATCCTTTAGGGTAACTTTCTCTATCAATTTCATTTCCACTATTTGAAAAATGTATGCCGGTTCCTGAGAATAATGTGTTGTACATTTGAATGTATGTTGTTTTGTCGCCAAACGAAGGCTGTAAGGGCTTTGAAGGTAGTTGTTGCCCATTTACACATAAAGACAAGTAATTTATATTGAAATTTTCAAAATTAAAAGGGTTGCATCTGTAGTCACCATTGAAAGCTTTATTAGATACGAAACCAATTATACATCTTTTCGGCAGTTGACCCAGGAAAATGTTGTCTATCGATTTTCCTTGTATACCTGAAGGTATGGTAATTGCTTTAACCTCGGCTCTCGTAATAGGATACTTAGCAGTATTATGAGCAAGCAATATACTAGGGTTTAATTTGAGACGACGAACTAGTAATGTAGCTTCATTTATTTGCACCTTAAAGCCTTGTCCGGTAGAAATGAGATGAAAACTATCGCGCGATCGTACTAGTCTCACGCGCATTTCGACACCATTCTTTAAATATTTTTCTTGGTTGAAAATATCTGCATGTAGGTGACCAATCATATCAACGTTTTTGCTTTTATCAGTAAATTTTTGACGCTTGTTATATCCTGAATTACCACCAACATCAGTATTATTCATTTTTCCTGCTACATCAGTATACCACAGAGATGAGGTAAGATGAGAATCTTTAGCATCTTTTCCATAATTCAGCCGAGTCTCAATATATGATCTATATGCATAAGTATTGTTTGGTGGAGATACAAGTTTCTGATTTAAATATATATCAATTTGACTAAAAATTGAATGAAGCCAATTGTTAACCGGTCCTACATTGTCTGCTTCAAGAATTGGTGTATTATCAAATTTAGTAATTTTTACAGGTGAAGTTTTAAAATGAATATGTTTCTTATTTAAGCGCTTCTTTTTATATCCAGACCCACTCATAAATTTTTCTATTTTATCTTCTGCCTTACGTTTCAGATTAATCCCCGCTTCCGATATACGTTCTTTGAATGATTCTTTAACAGGGCGATTTTCACTTAAATCACCCAAAAATTGAATTCCCGTACTAAGAGCTTGTTTGCCCACAGCTCCGACACTTTTTTTAATTAAAGGTACAATACTCCTAAATAATCCGCTAAAAAAACTTCCCAACCCGGCCCTCTCTGAAATTGACTTCCTTTAAATACTGACCCTATTCCACTTCCGGCTTGTAAATTATAATATTCTTGATATGGACACGATTTCATGATGTACAGCGTCTAAAATGTAGTTTAAGGCATAACGTCCCGAACTCGAATGGTGCTGCAAAACCATCATTACATCTAATATCTATTTCAATGTTTGAAAATTCTCTTCTTAAGATGGGGACAAATTGCGGTTGCGCGTAGGATATCATTTTATTTGAGCCAAAAACATATTTTTCTGTATTGACATGCACAATTCTTAATAGCTGCGTAACTACATCTCCTACTAGTTGAGGTTCAATAATATCACAATAAATAAATAACTGTGATGGTATACCAAGCATTAAATTAGGTAAATTAATTGAAGTTCTTTGTTCAAATATATCGGTAAATGGTAAATAACCTAGTTGAAGTGATAATCTTGGCGATAACTTCATTGCACATACATCGGGGTTTTTAAATTTTGCTTCTACGCGTTTTTCTGATTTATCATAAGTGAATGCTACGTGTGTGTTAATTATTTCGTTTGCATTTATTTCATGTAATAAATTATCAATGGTTTCATAATTTTTTGAATCAATTTTTTCTTGTATAACATCTATTTTTGCACTTTTCTCTACTTTATTTTCTTTCTTTGTCAAAATATTAACTTTATTTTCACGAATATTAACATTATAGAAAGTACAAGGGTAAATAATTTCCGTTAATGATACTTCCCAAGATCCATCTAACTTGATATTCTGGGGCAATTGGGTTGTAAATTTTGTAGTTTTATTATTTGGGAAATGCTGCATTGAACTATTACTAGGTAGTTTTATAAAAAACTCTTTGTTATTCATTATTCAATAATTTAAGACTATTTGCAGATACCCAAGAATTAAACTTGTCGCTGTAACCTTTCCACTTAACAAGTAATTTCTTTCTATTGCCTAAACCTTTCGTTGCCACTATTTTATCTATTTTATAGGTTGTATTAGATGTCACGTTTACATGCTGCAATTCATATTCATAGAAAGTGCCCTCTATTATTTCATCATTTAAATCTTTTAATTTGTAAACAACGGGGTTTCTTTTCTTTATTCCAAATAATTCTTCACTCCAATTAGCCTCATATCCTTTTGCAAATATATTTTTATATTTTGATATTCGAACTATGTCTCCTGTTTTAAATTTTTCCTGTTGTTTTTTTATATTGGTTTCTCCATACTTCTAATATATTGGTCTCATTTACTTCGCACGGTGCTATTTTTATTACCCGATGTTTTGATTTATTATAAGCCGAGACAAGCTCTTGCAATACATTTATATATCTATATGTGTTTTTATAAGTAAAGTAACGATACATTCTAGTTTTCAATGTTCTATTAAATCTTTCTACAAAACATGCTTTTATATCCGGGTTATGAGTCACATAAAACTTAACATTATTTTCTTTTAGAAATGATTTTACTGATTTAGCTATAAATTCTGATCCTTTATCAGTTTGCAAATAAAATGGTTTTCGTTCGCTAAATATATTTTTGAAAGCAGCAATTATTGTACTAGGCTTCTTATCTTCTAAGGGAATCGCCCAACCGTACCTACTGAATACATCAATTACTGTCAAAATGTATTTGTAATTGTCGTTGGACCGGCTTAACTTTCGCATGTCATTTAAATCTGCCTGGAAGAGATCGTCTTTGTTTGAAATTTTATATTTGTTTCTTGGAAATCGTTTTCGCACCGGTTTATGTAATGTATATGAATCTTGCGAACTAAGCCATCTTTGTATTTTATGATTGTCATATTGACTTTTCATTGAGTTTATTAAATTATTAGCTCCAGCGAAACCAGCAGGATGCGAGGGATCAAAATATATCTTAGCTAGTCTGTTGTTCATTATTAAAACGAAAATCGCTTCCACTCAATTTTCTTAGGTTTTAGAGATTCCGCATCGGCTTCATATGATTTACCGTTAATAAAGTTCGTTGATTTTCTTTTATTTCTAATACGTTTTTGTTTAGGGGTATTAGGTTGAATTATTTTTCTTCTTTGAGGATTTTGAACTAATTCTAAAGGTACATTAATAACTTTCAATGCTTTAGCAAAATCTTCCCATCCAGGAGGGTTACTGTATTTTCTATATCTTACAATATCTCCAACTAAGTCCGATATGTTTGAATTTGGAATTTGTGTATTATTAATAGCAACAATTCCTTTCTCATTCCAAGAAATAATTTCTTTATTTAATTGAATTTTTTCTATTAATAAATGAGCTTTGTCTTGGTGTGATTTAGGAATAACTTTTATTATATTTTCTATGTCGTCCGACTGCTCTGCATGTAGCTTTGGTTCTGTGTTAAAATAATTTTCAATAGGTATTTTTATAGGCTCTCGAGTTTGTTTTTGAAAGTGTAAGTATCTCTGCAAAGTTTCCTGGTACAAAGACCATTTTTCATATGCAGCCAAATTTGAATTTAAAATATTTTTCATATCGTTATCAAGCCGAGAAGATATATCATCCTTATTATTATTATTATTATTACGCAAACGATTTAAATTTTCAGGAGATATTAATACCATTTTTTTAGTATGTTCCATTTTAATTTTTAATTAAACTACTTAAAACACCTGTTATAAGCGGTGCTAATAATAAAGGTAAGAATGCTCCACCAGACTGTACTAATATTTGCTTCTTCTTTTTCCAACTATCGCCGCGCTTCGTAAGATTTCTTAAAACGGTTTTATGTCTTTTAAGTTCACTCTGTTGTTTCCTACTGAGACATATTTTTCCGTGTAAAATATTATAAACACATTCACAAATGCATCTAACTGAATTGCAGTCCGTATTTTTCAAAAAGGCTAACCTATATTTAGGTTTTAATTTATGCAGAGCCCTCAGTAATTCGGCGTTGGTTGTTACACTTTTACTCATTTTTTATGATATAATCTCTGGCATGTTTGCATCGCTCTATTTATACTTTCTCCGCGGTAAGTAAACATATGTCAATCCGTCACGTGACATGCGAAACCGCAGCCAATCAGGTGTATTTTGTTTTAGGTCAAAAACTAAGTATCCGTGAGGTTCAGATGTAGCATCGCCATAAGCTTCTTGTACAAATTTAATATTTTCTGGAAAAACTTGTCGCGAAAGATGCAAAATTTGCGCTTTATCTCGAGGATTCTTAAAATAAATTATGTAATTTGCATTCAGAGATATATCCCTCTGACCTTTTCCTTGATGAAATTAATTTTGAGTAAGAAAAAATACTGATAAATTTTTATGATGAGACCATTTTGTAAATATATCTACTACACGATCATCTGCTTCTCTCATTAAATCATCTATTATAATTAACTGTGGATTTTTTCCATCTATATTATCCACATCAGGTAAACCTTCATGAAATTCTACATTTTGTATCATATTGTATAAATTTTGCCACGTTCCATAATGCCAGCAAATTTTTGAAAAAACTGTATCACTCATATTATAAATATTAGATATAAAATTGTTTACAAAATATGATTTCCCACAGCCTGAGGGACCAGCAATTATAGCCGAAAATGGATGTTGAAATTTTGTACACATGTTTGCTATAAGAAGTACAAAACTACAATGATGTTTACTAGTAGTTTATATTTGTTTATAAGTATGTATTTAAGACATACAGGCAAAAATCAAATATATCTTTGTAAATTAAGAATTTAGTAGCCTTTTCTTGTTTTTGTTTAGTTTGACTTGTTTGATTAGTTACGTCATAATATTTGAAAGGATCGAGAATATTATAAAAGTAATAAAGGGACTTTTATTCAATTCTAATATTTTAGGTAATATTGTGTTAATATCTGTTATAATTCCTAATAATAATAAATTCTAATATTTTAGCAATAGTAATAATTGTCTACTTTATTAAAGAATTACAAATTGAATAAAGTCTACAACAATGACTACACCGAAGAAATTGCATATTCATCTTATCAAAAAAGTGAAGACAAATATGAATTGTCCGCATTGTCTATGGATAAAATTAAATGGTTAAACATACCAGATGAATTGAAAGATCTAAGTCTTCACAAAGAATTATTAGCACTTAAAACTATTACAAGTAGTATAAAATCTATTACCAAAATAGGTGGTTACAGAAAAGTGACAGTTACCTTTAAACCTGAATTACAAAAACGATATTTAGATGAAGAAGAAAATTTTTGCATTGATGATCATTATTTAAAGGAATTTGTAGAAGAATCAGATGCAATAACTAGTATATTAGGTGAATCGAAAACTTCAAATGAAATTTTTTTAATAAAACGTATTAAAGAATTGGAAAATCGTATTTCATTTTCAAATGAAATAAGTTTGAGTGAAGTACAACAAAAATTTTTGTTAGGCATTTTTAATGGCAAACAAGAAGCTTCAAGTTGGATTAATTCTTTTGAAAAAGAATGCATTAGATTTAAAATATTTGACGGCACAACAAGGGTGGAAGTACTAAAATTATTTATAGAAGGAAATGTAAAAGAATGGTATAGTTCTAATTTGATTAAGTTGTCATTATCGGACTGGGAAGCTTGGAAAAGATCATTTTTATTAATTTATGGCAAGAAAACTTGGTCATCTGTTCGTACTGCTTTTAATTATAAATACATATATGGTTCTTTGATCGATTATGTGATGAAGAAAGAACGTTTACTTCTTGAAGCTGATAATAACATACCAGAAATATTTAGAATTTATCAAATAGTTTATAATTTACCACTTGATGTACAAGACAAACTTGAGAGAGATAAAGTTAAAACCATAGACGATTTAGTGAGAGAATTAAAGAAATTTGATGATTCATATGTTATAAAAAAGAAATTAGAAGAGAAGAAATGTTATGAAAAGAAAGAGAAAATTGATGTTGATAGAAGAAAACATGGTAAAATAAGTGAAGTAGGGAGGAAACCATGTCCTGTATGTGAAACACTTGGTTATAAAAATCGTTATCATCCAATACAAATATGTAGAAATAAATCAAGTACGTTAACTAGAAATGAAATAAATTTAACTGAACAAGACAAAGAATATGAGAATGATATATTTAAAATTGAAATGAAACAAGATGACAAGGATAAAAAAAACTAGTTAACCCGGCAAGATCCACACCACAATCGTTGATTAAAATTAAAGTGATAGTAGACAAAAGTAAATTAATTAAAGCTATTTATGATAATGGTTCTACCTGTTCTTTAATTAATGAGAAACTTGTAGATTTGTTGAAATCAAAATTAAGCATCAATAAAAGTATATTAAAAACTATAAGTGGTGTGAATTTTTGTAAAAGCCGGGCTACTCTACATTTAAAAATAGGTGAAATAGAAGATAAACTGGATTTAATAGTAGTGAAGAATAGTAATTTTAATTATGATCTTTTACTTGGTTTGGACGCAATTAGAAAGTTCAAATTAATACAAGATGAAAATTTGAGAATAAAACAAAAAATAGGTAATAAAATAGTAACTGTAAATAATATAAATGAAGACAAAATTATAATAAAAAAAGAAGTAAACAAAGATGAATTCAGAGAAAAAAAAGAAGAGTTGAAAGAAGTTGTGAATGATACAAGAGAAATAATTATCGAATCATTCATAAATGAGAATCATTCAAGATTTCATGGTAATTTAGATATTGAAAATTACATGAAAAATTTAGATCATTTAGATGAAAATAAAAAGAAGAAAATAATTATATTGCTTAATGAATATCAATCATGTTTTGCAACAAATAAATTTGATGTTGGTTCATTTAGAACTGGAGAAGCAGAAATGAGACTTAAAGAAGACAAATACGTATCAAGGAAACCATATAGATGTTCATTTCCAGATCAAGAAGAAATAGAATCACAAATATCTAAATTATTGGAGAACGATTTAATAGAAGAATCGAATTCGCCATTTGCATCTCCGGTAACATTAGCATTTAAAAAAGAAGATGGGAAAAGAACTCGTTTATGTGTAGACTTTAGAGAATTAAACAAGATAGTAGTACCTGAAGCACAACCATTTCCCAGAATAGAAGATTTAGTGGTGAATGTTGGTGATTGTAACTGGTTTACAGCATTAGATATAAATTCAGCGTTTTGGTCTATACCAATCAGGATAAAAGATCGTAAGAAAACAGCATTTATCACTCAAAAAGGTCATTGGCAATGGAAAGTATTACCATTTGGTTTCAAGAATTCACCAGCTATTTTCCAAAGACTGTTGGCAAGTATAATTAGAAGACATAATTTAGATAAATTTTGTGTAAATTATATTGATGATATATTAGTTTTTTCAAAATCATTTGATGAACATTTAATGCATATAAAACAAATTTTTGAAGCAATTAAGAAAGAAGGAATCAAATTGAAATTAATAAAATGTGGTTTTGCTAAGCATTCCGTTAAATATTTTGGCCATATTATAGAAAAAAGTAAAGTTTATCCAATTAAAGATAATTTAATTGCAATTAAAGAATTTCCACGTCCTACGACAAGAAAGATGGTTCGACAGTTATTGGGTAAAATTAATTTTTATCATAAATTTATAGATCATTGTACACAAAGATTAGCACCATTACATAACCTATTAAAAAAAATAGAAAAATTTAAATGGACAGAAGAATGCGAAAATTGTTTTAAGGAAATTAAGCGGTATTTATGTTCAACACCAATATTAAATATTTATGATAAAGAGAAAAATGTAGTACTAGAAGTAGATGCGAGTCGTTCGGGCTTAGGGGCAGTTTTAAAACAACCTCAGGAGGATGGATTACTTCATCCAGTAGGATACTTTTCTAAAAAATTAACACCAGGTCAAATGAAAAAAGAAATAATGTACTTAGAATGTCTGGCGATTAAAGAAGCAATTGTATACTGGCAACATTATTTAATTGGTAAAGAATTTATAGTTACATCAGACCACAAACCACTCATAAATTTAAAATCAAAATCAAGAACTGATGAAGCATTGGGTGATTTAATGTTATACTTATCCCAGTACAACTTTAAAATTATTTATAAAGAAGGTAAAGATAATATAGAAGCTGATTCATTATCAAGAAATCCAGTACTAGAAAGTTTTGAAAATGAAGATGATTGCTTAAAAACAGTAAATATTATTCAATTGGAAGAAATAATCACAGATCAAAATTCTATTAAAAACGAAATTGAAAAATCAAAGAAGATTTTAAAGGATGGTGATATTAATTTTAAAATATTGAACAACAGAAAAAGAATATATATATCACAAAAATTTGGTTTGGATTTAATAGATAGAATACACCGTTTTTAGGGACATATTGGTAGTTGCCAGATATCAGAAAAGTTGAGATCATTCTACTATTTTAAAAATATGGATAAAATGATAATACAATTTTGCAAAAATTGTGAAATATGCATAAGAAATAAGACAAGAACAAGTAGAGCTATTGGGTTATTATCAAAATTGGGTCCAGCACAATATCCTTTTCATATTGTATCTATAGACACAATTGGTGGTTTTGTTGGTAATAGATCTGTAAAAAAGTATATGCATTTGTTAGTAGATCATTTTAGCAGATATGCATGGATCATAACATCGAGGACACAAATTGCAGATGATTTCATTAAACTTATTAATCTCGTAGAAAAGAATAAAATTAAAATATTATTAGCAGATCAATATAGTGCTTTAAATTCTATAAAATTCAAAGAATATTTAAAGAAGAATAGTATTCATTTAGTTTTTACATCGGTAGATAATCCTTCATCGAATGGTTTGAATGAACGTTTAAACCAAACTCTTGTAAATAGAATACGTTGTAAAATAAATGAAAATACTGATAAAAAACCATGGACAAGAATAGCTGAATTATGTGTTCAGGAATACAATAATACAATTCATGGTACAACAAAATTTTCTCCAGCGTACCTATTATATGGAAAGAAATCAGAAATTGTTCCATTTACATTGCACAGAGAAGGTGATTTAAATAAGGATAGATCAGAAGCATTTAAAAATTCACAACTTAGTTTTGAGAAAAACAAGAAGAGAATAGATCAAAATAGAAAAGAATATGAATTAAAAAAGGTGATTTAGTTTATGTATCAAATGGAAATAAACTGAATAGAAACAAACTAGATGAAGTTAGAAGTGGACCATTTATTATAGCAAGAAGATTATCTAAATCGATTTATGAAGTCGAATGTAATAAGAAACGTAAAGAAGCAAATTTATTCCATTGTTCTAAGTTAGTACCTTACTCTTTTTATACTGGAAAAAAAGAGTCCCCGACCACCGGAAGTGTAAATTAAGAATTAAGTAGCCTTTTCTTGTTTTTGTTTAGTTTGACTTGTTTGATTAGTTACGTCATAATATTTGAAAGGATCGAGAATATTATAAAAGTAATAAAGGGACTTTTATTCAATTCTAATATTTTATGTAATATTGTGTTAATATCTGTTATAATTCCTAATAATAATAAATTCTAATATTTTAGCAATAGTAATAATTGTCTACTTTATTAAAGAATTACATTTTAATAATTATTTATTAAGAAAATATCACATACAGGTATATTTAGATTTATTTCCATTAGAGATATATAAATAAAATATCGAATAACTTTAATACTTATTTATTAACAAAATATTATATACAGAATAATTTCAGAAAGCATACATATTACAATTCAACAAACTCTATTAACCTAGCTTGTTTGCCGGGACCACAATCTTTCATTCCAGTATATTTAATAGACCATTTTGTTACAGAATTTTTCAAATTAGCTATTTCTTCATTGGTTAAATCGTCGAATCGCCCTGGAAGATATGCGACGAAGTTTTCACATTCAACAATCACTTTTCTTCCAAATCCAGTTTTGACAGCTCTAATATCAACCAGCTGATATGTTTTATCCTTTTCTAAATCGGCCACTTTACGAATAGGTTTCAATCCAGAGAGTTGTCCTCTCGTATTCAACTTAGAAAAATCCATTTCTAAAATTTGACATATATTGAAACACCTTGGTAATATTATAATTTTTAATAAACTTACCTCAACAGTTTGAAAGTGCTCCGTTGCTCACGTCTGCAATAATAATGCTCTACAAGAATCAAACCATACTTATATACAAGTGCAGCTTTCTTATTTTTGACTCTTCCTAATTTCGACATAAATTGCAAATTGTACCTATTCATTTAAAAATAATTAAATATTACATTTTCTAAAGGCCCATGCATTTTTCAAACTAATTAAGCTATGATCATTAAGGTTACCAGTCCTGATAATCATCATCGCAAGTATATTATCATAAACAAATATCTTCTAATTCTGGGCCGAAACATATTTTTGGTTCAATAACATTAAATTTTCTAAACATAATTAAATATTACATATTATAAATACCACACATTTTTTCAAACTAATTAAGATATGATCATTAAGATCGCCAATCCTGATAAATTTTTCAAAACTAATTAAGATGTCATTAAGATCGCCAATCCTGATAATTAATGGGGCGCTCAGGGTATAATCACTTACTACTCATGAATATGACAGTTTAAATACTAGAAAACGGTATTTTGTTTGCTTTTGCATGCTTAAAACAGCATTTTTATCTTGCTTTTACCAACATTAGCTATTTAACACGCCAGAAACATGAATATGACAATTTAAATACTTGAAAACAGCATTTTCTATGTTTTTGCAAGCTGAAAACAGCTATTTTATCTTGATTTTGCAAACATAAGCCAATACACACGACATATACATGAATATGACAGTTTAAGTACTTGAAAACGGTGTTTTGTATGCTTTTGCATGCTTAAAACAGCATTTTTATCTTGCTTTCACCAACATTAGCTATTATACACGACAGAAACATGAATATGACAGTTTAAATACTTGAAAACGGTGTTTTCTATGCTTTTGCATGCTTAAAACAGCATTTTTATCTTGCTTTTACCAACATTAGCTATTATACACGACAGAAACATGAATATGACAGTTTAAATACTTGAAAACAGCATTTTGTATGTTTTTGCAAGCTGAAAACAGCTATTTTATCTTGATTTTGCAAACATAAGCCATTACACACGACATATACATGAATACGACAGTTTAAATACTTGAAAACGGTGTTTTGTATGCTTTTGTATGCTTAAACAGCATTTTTATCTTGCTTTCACCAACATTAGCTATTATACACGACAGAAACATGAATATGACAGTTTAAATACTTGAAAACAGCATTTTGTATGTTTTTGCAAGCTGAAAACAGCTTTTTTATCTTGATCTTGCAAACATAAGCCATTACACACGACATATACGTGAATATGACAGTTTAAATACTTGAAAATGGTGTTTTGTATGCTTTTGCATGCTTAAAACAGCATTTTTATTTAGCTTTCACCAACATTAGCTATTATACACGACAGAAACATGAATATGACAGTTTAAATACTTGAAAACGGTGTTTTGTATGCTTTTGCATGCATAAAACAGAATTTTTATCTTGCTTTTACCAACATTAGCTCTTATACACGACAGAAACATGAATATGACAGTTTTAATACTTGAACACGGTGTTCTGTATGCTTTTGCATGCTTAAAACAGCATTTTTATCTTGCTTTCACCAACATTAGCTATTATACACGACAGAAACATGAATATGACAGTTTAAATACTTAAAAACAGCATTTTGTATGTTTTTGCAAGCTGAAAACAGCTACTTTATCTTGATTTTGCAAACATAAGTCATTACACACGACATATACATGAATATGACAGTTTAAATACTTGAAAACGGTGTTTTGTATGCTTTTGTATGCTTAAACAGCATTTTTATCTTGCTTTCACCAACATTAGCTATTATACACGACAGAAACATGAATATGACAGTTTAAATACTTGAAACCAGCATTTTGTATGTTTTTGCAAGCTGAAAACAGCTATTTTATCTTGATTTTGCAAACATAAGCCATTACACACGACATATACATGAATATGACAGTTTAAATACTTGAAAACAGTGTTTTGTATGCTTTTGCATGCTTAAAACAGCATTTTTATCTTGCTTTTACCAACATTAGCTATTATACACGACAGAAACATGAATATGACAATTTAAATACTTGAAAACGGAGTTTTGTATGCTTTTGCATGCTTAAAACAGCGTTCTTGTCTTGCTTTCACCAACATTACCTATTATACACGACAGAAACATGAATATGACAGTTTAAATACTTGAAAACGGTGTTTTGTATGCTTTTGCATGCATAAAACAGAATTTTTATCTTGCTTTTACCAACATTAGCTATTATACACGACAGAAACATGAATATGACAGTTTTAATACTTGAACACGGTGTTCTGTATGCTTTTGCATGCTTAAAACAGCATTTTTATCTTGCTTTCACCAACATTAGCTATTATACACGACAGAAACATGAATATGACAGTTTAAATACTTAAAAACAGCATTTTGTATGTTTTTGCAAGCTGAAAGCAGCTACTTTATCTTGATTTTGCAAACATAAGCCATTACACACGACATATACATGAATATGACAGTTTAAATACTTGAAAACGGTGTTTTGTATGCTTTTGTATGCTTATACAGCATTTTTATCTTGCTTTCACCAACAATAGCTATAATACACGACAGAAACATGAATATGACAGTTTAAATACTTGAAACCAGCATTTTGTATGTTTTTGCAAGCTGAAATCAGCTATTTTATCTTGATTTTGCAAACATAAGCCATTACACACGACATATACATGAATATGACAGTTTAAATAATTGAAAACGGCGTTTTGTATGCTTTTGTATGCTAAAACAGCATTTTTATCTTGCTTTCACCAACATTAGCTATTATACAGGGCAGAAACATGAATATGACAGTTTAAATACTTGAAAACAGCATTTTGTATGTTTTTGCAAGCTGAAAACAGCTATTTTATCTTGATTTTGCAAACATAAGCCAATACACACGACATATACATGAATATGATAGTTCAAATACTTGAAAACGGTGTTTTGTATGCTTTTGCATGCTTAAAAAAGCATTCTTATCTTGCTTTCACCAACATTAGCTATTAAACACGACAGAAACATGAATATGGCAGTTTAAATATTTGAAAACAGCATTTTGTATGTTTTTGCAAGCTGAAAACAGCTATTTTATCTTGATTTTGCAAACATAAGACATTACGCACGACATATACATGAATATGACAGTTTAAATACTTGAAAACGGTGTTTTGTATGCTTATGTATGCTTAAAACAGCATTTTTTATCTTGCTTTCACCAACATTAGCTATTATACACGACAGAAACATGAATATGACAGTTTAAATACTTGAAAACAGCATTTTGTATGTTTTTGCAAGCTGAAAACAGCTATTTTATCTTAATTTGCAAACATAAGCCATTACACACGACATATACATGAATAAGACAGTTTAAATACTTGAAAACGGTGTTTTGTATTCTTTTGCATGCTTAAAGCAGCATTTTTATCTTGCTTTCACCAACATTAGCTATTATACACGACAGAAACATGAATATGACAGTTTAAATACTTGAAAACGGTGTTTTGTATGCTTTTGCATGCTTAAAACAACATTTTTATCTTGCTTTCACCAACATTAGCTATTATATACGACAGAAACATGAATATGACAGTTTAAATACTTGAAAGCAGCATTTTGTATGTTTTAGCAAGCTGAAAACAGCTATTTTATCTTGATTTTGCAAACATAAGCCATTACACACGACATATACATGTATATGACAGTTTAAATACTAGAAAACGGTATTTTGTTTGCTTTTGCATGCTTAAAACAGCATTTTTATCTAGCTTTCACCAACATTAGCTATTTAACACGACAGAAACATGAATATGACAATATTAATACTTGAAAACAGCATTTTCTATGTTTTTGCAAGCTGAAAACAGCTATTTTATCTTGATTTTGCAAACATAAGAGATTACACACGACATATACATGAATATGACAGTTTAAGTACTTGAAAACGGTGTTTTGTATGCTTTTGCATGCTTAAAACAGCATTTTTATCTTGCTTTCACCAACATTAGCTATTATACACGACAGAAACATGAATATGACAGTTTAAATACTTGAAAACGGTGTTTTCTATGCTTCTGCATGCTTAAAACAGCATTTTTATCTTGCTTTCACCAACATTAGCTATTATACACGACAGAAACATGAATATGACAGTTTAAATACTTGAAAACAGCATTTTGTATGTTTTTGCAAGCTGAAAACAGCTTTTTTATCTTGATTTTGCAAACATAAGCCATTACACACGAAATATACGTGAATATGACAGTTTAAATACTTGAAAATGGTGTTTTGTATGCTTTTGCATGCTTAAAACAGCATTTTTATCTAGCTTTCACCAACATTAGCTATTATACACGACAGAAACATGAATATGGCAGTTTAAATACTTGAAAACGGTGTTTTGTATGCTTTTGCATGCTTAAAACAGCATTTTTATCTTGCTTTTACCAACATTAGCTATTATACACGACAGAAACATGAATATGACAGTTTTAATACTTGAACACGGGGTTCTGTATGCTTTTGCATGTTTAAAACAGCATTTTTATCTTGCTTTCACCAACATTAGCTATTATACACGACAGAAACATGAATATGACAGTTTAAATACTTGAAAACAGCATTTTGTATGTTTTTTCAAGCTGAAAACAGCTACTTTATCTTGATTTTGCAAACATAAGCCATTACACACGACATATACATGAATATGACAGTTTAAATACTTGAAAACGGTGTTTTGTATGCTTTTGTATGCTTATACAGCATTTTTATCTTGCTTTCACCAACAATAGCTATAATATACGACAGAAACATGAATATGACAGTTTAAATACTTGAAACCAGCATTTTGTATGTTTTTGCAAGCTGAAAACAGCTATTTTATCTTGATTTTGCAAACATAAGCCATTACACACGACATATACATGAATATGACAGTTTAAATACTTGAAAACAGTGTTTTGTATGCTTTTGCATGCTTAAAACAGCATTTTTATCTTGCGTTCACCAACATGAGCTATTATACACGACAGAAACATGAATATGACAGTTTAAATACTTGAAAACAGCATTTTGTATGTTTTTGCAAGCTGAAAACAGCTATTTTATCTTGATTTTGCAAACATAAGCCATTACACACGACATATACATAAATATGACAGTTTAAATACTTGAAAACAGCATTTTGTATGTTTTTGCAAGCTGAAAACAGCTATTATATCTTGATTTTGCAAACATAAGCCATTACACACGACATATACATGAATATGACAGTTTAAATACTTGAAAACGGTGTTCGTATGCTTTTGCATGCTTAAAACAGCATTTTTATCTTGCTTTCACCAACATGAGCTATTATACACGACAGAAACATGAATATGACAGTTTAAATACTTGAAAACGGTGTTTTCTATGTTTTGCATGCTTAAAACAGCATTTTTATCTTGCTTTCACCAACATTAGCTATTATACACGACAGAAACATGAATATGACAGTTTAAATACTTGAAAACAGCATTTTGTATGTTTTTGCAAGCTGAAAACAGCTATTTTATCTTGATTTTGCAAACATAAGCCATTACACACGACATATACATGAATACGACAGTTTAAATACTTGAAAACGGTGTTTTGTATGCTTTTGTATGCTTAAACAGCATTTTTATCTTGCTTTCACCAACATTAGCTATTATACACGACAGAAACATGAATATGACAGTTTAAATACTTGAAAACAGCATTTTGTATGTTTTTGTAAGCTGAAAACAGCTATTTTATCTTGATTTTGCAAACATAAGCCATTACACACGACATATACATAAATATGACAGTTTAAATACTTGAAAACAGCATTTTGTATGTTTTTGCAAGCTGAAAACAGCTATTATATCTTGATTTTGCAAACATAAGCCATTACACACGACATATACATGAATATGACAGTTTAAATACTTGAAAACGGTGTTCGTATGCTTTTGCATGCTTAAAACAGCTTTTTTATCTTGCTTTCACCAACATGAGCTATTATACACGACAGAAACATGAATATGACAGTTTAATTACTTGAAACCAGCATTTTGTATGTTTTTGCAAGCTGAAAACAGCTATTTTATCTTGATTTTGCAAACATAAGCCATTACACACGACATATACATGAATATGACAGTTTAAATACTTGAAAACAGTGTTTTGTATGCTTTTGCATGCTTAAAACAGCATTTTTATCTTGCGTTCACTAACATGAGCTATTATACACGACAGAAACATGAATATGACAGTTTAAATACTTGAAAACAGCATTTTGTATGTTTTTGCAAGCTGAAAACAGCTATTTTATCTTGATTTTGCAAACATAAGCTATTACACACGACATTTACATAAATATGACAGTTTAAATACTTGAAAACAGCATTTTGTATGTTTTTGCAAGCTGAAAACAGCTATTATATCTTGATTTTGCAAACATAAGCCATTACACACGACATATACATGAATATGACAGTTTAAATACTTGAAAACGGTGTTCGTATGCTTTTGCATGCTTAAAACAGCATTTTTATCTTGCTTTCACCAACATGAGCTATTATACACGACAGAAACATGAATATGACAGTTTAAATACTTGAAAACGGTGTTTTCTATGTTTTGCATGCTTAAAACAGCATTTTTATCTTGCTTTCACCAACATTAGCTATTATACACGACAGAAACATGAATATGACAGTTTAAATACTTGAAAACAGCATTTTGTATGTTTTTGCAAGCTGAAAACAGCTATTTTATCTTGATTTTGCAAACATAAGCCATTACACACGACATATACATGAATACGACAGTTTAAATACTTGAAAACGGTGTTTTGTATGCTTTTGTATGCTTAAACAGCATTTTTATCTTGCTTTCACCAACATTAGCTATTATACACGACAGAAACATGAATATGACAGTTTAAATACTTGAAAACAGCATTTTGTATGTTTTTGCAAGCTGAAAACAGCTATTTTATCTTGATTTTGCAAACATAAGCCATTACACACGACATATACATAAATATGACAGTTTAAATACTTGAAAACAGCATTTTGTATGTTTTTGCAAGCTGAAAACAGCTATTATATCTTGATTTTGCAAACATAAGCCATTACACACGACATATACATGAATATGACAGTTTAAATACTTGAAAACGGTGTTCGTATGCTTTTGTATGCTTAAAACAGCTTTTTTATCTTGCTTTCACCAACATGAGCTATTATACACGACAGAAACATGAATATGACAGTTTAAATACTTGAAAACAGCAGTTTGTATGTTTTTGCAAGCTGAAAACAGCTATTTTATCTTGATTTTGCAAACATAAGCCATTACACACGACATATACATGAATATGACAGTTTAAATAGTTGAAAACGGTGTTTTGTATGCTTTTGTATGCTAAAACAGCATTTTTATCTTGCTTTCACCAACATTAGCTATTATACAGGACAGAAACATGAATATGACAGTTTAAATACTTGAAAACAGCATTTTGTATGTTTTTGCAAGCTGAAAACAGCTTTTTTATCTTGATTTTGCAAACATAAGCCATTACACACGACATATACGTGAATATGACAGTTTAAATACTTGAAAATGGTGTTTTGTATGCTTTTACATGCTTAAAACAGCATTTTTATCTTGCTTTCACCAACATTAGCTATTATACACGACAGAAACATGAATATGACAGTTTAAATACTTTAAACGGTGTTTTGTATGCTTTTGCATGCTTAAAACAGCATTTTTATCTTGCTTTTACCAACATTAGCTATTATACACGACAGAAACATGAATATGACAGTTCTAATACTTGAACACGGTGTTCTGTATGCTTTTGCATGCTTAAAACAGCATTTTTATCTTGCTTTCACCAACATTAGCTATTATACACGACAGAAACATGAATATGACAGTTTAAATACTTGAAAACAGCTTTTTGTATGTTTTTGCAAGCTGAAAACAGCTACTTTATCTTGATTTTGCAAACATAAGCCATTACACACGACATATACATGAATATGACAGTTTAAATACTTGAAAACGGTGTTTTGTATGCTTTTGTATGCTTAAACAGCATTTTTATCTTGCTTTCACCAACATTAGCTATTATACACGACAGAAATATGAATATGACAGTTTAAATACTTGAAAACAGCATTTTGTATGTTTTTGCAAGCTGAAAACAGCTATTTTATCTTGATTTTGCAAACATAAGCCATTACACACGACATATACATGAATACGACAGTTTAAATACTTGAAAACGGTGTTTTGTATGCTTTTGTATGCTTAAACAGCATTTTTATCTTGCTTTCACCAACATCAGCTATTATACACGACAGAGACATGAATATAACAGTTTAAATACTTGAAAACAGCATTTTGTATGTTTTTGCAAGCTGAAAACAGCTATTTTATCTTGATTTTGCAAACATAAGCCATTACACACGACATATACATGAATACGACAGTTTATATACTTAAAAACAGCATTTTGTATGTTTTTGCAAGCTGAAAACATCTATTTTATCTTGATTTTGCAAACATAAGCCATTACACACGACATATACATAAATATGACAGTTTAAATACTTGAAAATGGTGTTTGTATGCTTTTGCATGCTTAAAACAGCATTTTTATCTTGCTTTCACCAACATGAGCTATTATACACGACAGAAACATGAATATGACAGTTTAAATACTTGAAAACGGTGTTTTCTATGTTTTGCATGCTTAAAACAGCATTTTTATCTTGCTTTCACCAACATTAGCTATTATACACGACAGAAACATGAATATGACAGTTTAAATACTTGAAAACAGCATTTTGTATGTTTTTGCAAGCTGAAAACAGCTATTTTATCTTGATTTTGCAAACATAAGCCATGACACACGACATATACATGAATACGACAGTTTAAATACTTGAAAACGGTGTTTTGTATGCTTAAACAGCATTTTTATCTTGCTTTCACCAACATTAGCTATTATACACGACAGAAACATGAATATGACAGTTTAAATACTTGAAAACAGCATTTTGTATGTTTTTGCAAGCTGAAAACACCTATTATATCTTGATTTTGCAAACATAAGCCATTACACACGACATATACATGAATATGACAGTTTAAATACTTGAAAACGGTGTTCGTATGCTTTTGCATGCTTAAAACAGCATTTTTATCTTGCTTTCACCAACATGAGCTATTATACACGACAGAAACATGAATATGACAGTTTAAATACTTGAAAACGGTGTTTTCTATGTTTTGCATGCTTAAAACAGCATTTTTATCTTGCTTTCACCAACATTAGCTATTATACACGACAGAAACATGAATATGACAGTTTAAATACTTGAAAACAGCATTTTGTATGTTTTTGCAAGCTGAAAACAGCTATTTTATCTTGATTTTGCAAACATAAGCCATTACACACGACATATACATGAATACGACAGTTTAAATACTTGAAAACGGTGTTTTGTATGCTTTTGTATGCTTAAACAGCATTTTTATCTTGCTTTCACCAACATTAGCTATTATACACGACAGAAACATGAATATGACAGTTTAAATACTTGAAAACAGCATTTTGTATGTTTTTGTAAGCTGAAAACATCTATTTTATCTTGATTTTGCAAACATAAGCCATTACACACGACATATACATAAATATGACAGTTTAAATACTTGAAAACAGCATTTTGTATGTTTTTGCAAGCTGAAAACAGCTATTATAACTTGATTTTGCAAACATAAGCCATTACACACGACATATACATGAATATGACAGTTTAAATACTTGAAAACGGTGTTCGTATGCTTTTGCATGCTTAAAACAGCTTTTATATCTTGCTTTCACCAACATGAGCTATTATACACGACAGAAACATGAATATGACAGTTTAAATACTTGAAACCAGCATTTTGTATGTTTTTGCAAGCTGAAAACAGCTATTTTATCTTGATTTTGCAAACATAAGCCATTACACACGACATATACATGAATATGACAGTTTAAATACTTGAAAACAGTGTTTTGTATGCTTTTGCATGCTTAAAACAGCATTTTTATCTTGCGTTCACTAACATGAGCTATTATACACGACAGAAACATGAATATGACAGTTTAAATACTTGAAAACAGCATTTTGTATGTTTTTGCAAGCTGAAAACAGCTATTTTATCTTGATTTTGCAAACATAAGCCATTACACACGACATATACATAAATATGACAGTTTAAATACTTGAAAACAGCATTTTGTATGTTTTTGCAAGCTGAAAACAGCTATTATATCTTGATTTTGCAAACATAAGCCATTACACACGACATATACATGAATATGACAGTTTAAATACTTGAAAACGGTGTTCGTATGCTTTTGCATGCTTAAAACAGCATTTTTATCTTGCTTTCACCAACATGAGCTATTATACACGACAGAAACATGAATATGACAGTCTAAATACTTGAAAACGGTGTTTTCTATGTTTTGCATGCTTAAAACAGCATTTTTATCTTGCTTTCACCAACATTAGCTATTATACACGACAGAAACATGAATATGACAGTTTAAATACTTGAAAACAGCATTTTGTATGTTTTTACAAGCTGAAAACAGCTATTTTATCTTGATTTTGCAAACATAAGCCATTACACACGACATATACATGAATACGACAGTTTAAATACTTGAAAACGGTGTTTTGTATGCTTTTGTATGCTTAAACAGCATTTTTATCTTGCTTTCACCAACATTAGCTATTATACACGACAGAAACATG
This sequence comes from Poecilus cupreus, assembly GCA_963942605.1. Lineage (NCBI taxonomy): Eukaryota > Metazoa > Arthropoda > Insecta > Coleoptera > Carabidae > Poecilus > Poecilus cupreus. The sequence goes on from CAWWDY010001329.1 coordinate 29,825, forward strand.
AATATGACAGTTTAAATACTTGAAAACAGCATTTTGTATGTTTTTGCAAGCTGAAAACAGCTATTTTATCTTGATTATGCAAACATAAGCCATTACACACGACATATACATAAATATGACAGTTTAAATACTTGAAAACAGCATTTTGTATGTTTTTGCAAGCTGAAAACAGCTATTATATCTTGATTTTGCAAACATAAGCCATTACACACGACATATACATGAATATGACAGTTTAAATACTTGAAAACGGTGTTCGTATGCTTTTGTATGCTTAAAACAGCTTTTTTATCTTGCTTTCACCAACATGAGCTATTATACACGACAGAAACATGAATATGACAGTTTAAATACTTGAAAACAGCAGTTTGTATGTTTTTGCAAGCTGAAAACAGCTATTTTATCTTGATTTTGCAAACATAAGCCATTACACACGACATATACATGAATATGACAGTTTAAATAGTTGAAAACGGTGTTTTGTATGCTTTTGTATGCTAAAACAGCATTTTTATCTTGCTTTCACCAACATTAGCTATTATACAGGACAGAAACATGAATATGGACAGTTTAAATACTTGAAAACAGCATTTTGTATGTTTTTGCAAGCTGAAAACAGCTTTTTTATCTTGATTTTGCAAACATAAGCCATTACACACGACATATACGTGAATATGACCTTTTAAATACTTGAAAATGGTGTTTTGTATGCTTTTACATGCTTAAAACAGCATTTTTATCTTGCTTTCACCAACATTAGCTATTATACACGACAGAAACATGAATATGACAGTTTAAATACTTTAAAACGGTGTTTTGTATGCTTTTGCATGCTTAAAACAGCATTTTTATCTTGCTTTTACCAACATTAGCTATTATACACGACAGAAACATGAATATGACAGTTCTAATACTTGAACACGGTGTTCTGTATGCTTTTGCATGCTTAAAACAGCATTTTTATCTTGCTTTCACCAACATTAGCTATTATACACGACAGAAACATGAATATGACAGTTTAAATACTTGAAAACAGCATTTTGTATGTTTTTGCAAGCTGAAAACAGCTACTTTATCTTGATTTTGCAAACATAAGCCATTACACACGACATATACATGAATATGACAGTTTAAATACTTGAAAACGGTGTTTTCTATGTTTTGCATGCTTAAAACAGCATTTTTATCTTGCTTTCACCAACATTAGCTATTATACACGACAGAAACATGAATATGACAGTTTAAATACTTGAAAACAGCATTTTGTATGTTTTTGCAAGCTGAAAACAGCTATTTTATCTTGATTTTGCAAACATAAGCCATGACACACGACATATACATGAATACGACAGTTTAAATACTTGAAAACGGTGTTTTGTATGCTTAAACAGCATTTTTATCTTGCTTTCACCAACATTAGCTATTATACACGACAGAAACATGAATATGACAGTTTAAATACTTGAAAACAGTATTTTGTATGTTTTTGCAAGCTGAAAACAGCTATTTTATCTTGATTTTGCAAACATAAGCCATTACACACGACATATACTTGATTATGACAGTTTAAATACTTGAAAACGGTGTTTTGTATGCTTTTGCATGCTTAAAACAGCATTTTTATCTTGCTTTAACCAACATGAGCTATTATACACGACAGAAACATGAATATGACAGTTTAAATACTTGAAAACGGTGTTTTCTATGCTTTTGCATGCTTAAAACAGCATTTTTATCTTGCTTTCACCAACATTAGCTATTATACACGACAGAAACATGAATATGACAGTTTAAATACTTGAAAACAGCATTTTGTATGTTTTTGCAAGCTGAAAACAGCTATTTTATCTTGATTTTGCAAACATAAGCCACTACACACGACATATACATGAATACGACAGTTAAAATACTTGAAAACGGTGTTTTGTATGCTTTTGTATGCTTAAACAGCATTTTTATCTTGCTTTCACTAACATTAGCTATTATACACGACAGAAACATGAATATGACAGTTTAAATACTTGAAAACAGCATTTTGTATGTTTTTGCAAGCTGAAAACAGCTATTTTATCTTGATTTTGCAAACATAAGCCATTACACACGACATATACGTGAATATGACAGTTTAAATACTTGAAAACGGTGTTTTGTATGCTTTTGCATGCTTAAAACAGCATTTTTATCTAGCTTTCACCAACATCAGCTATTATACACGACAGAGACATGAATATAACAGTTTAAATACTTGAAAACAGCATTTTCTATGTTTTTGCAAGCTGAAAACAGCTATTTTATCTTGATTTTGCAAACATAAGAGATTACACACGACATATACATGAATATGACAGTTTAAGTACTTGAAAACGGTGTTTTGTATGCTTTTGCATGCTTAAAACAGCATTTTTATCTTGCTTTCACCAACATTAGCTATTATACACGACAGAAACATGAATATGACAGTTTAAATACTTGAAAACGGTGTTTTCTATGCTTCTGCATGCTTAAAACAGCATTTTTATCTTGCTTTCACCAACATTAGCTATTATACACGACAGAAACATGAATATGACAGTTTAAATACTTGAAAACAGCATTTTGTATGTTTTTGCAAGCTGAAAACAGCTTTTTTATCTTGATTTTGCAAACATAAGCCATTACACACGAAATATACGTGAATATGACAGTTTAAATACTTGAAAATGGTGTTTTGTATGCTTTTGCATGCTTAAAACAGCATTTTTATCTAGCTTTCACCAACATTAGCTATTATACACGACAGAAACATGAATATGGCAATTTAAATACTTGAAAACGGTGTTTGTATGCTTTTGCATGCTTAAAACAGCATTTTTATCTTGCTTTTACCAAACATTAGCTATTATACACGACAGAAACATGAATATGACAGTTTTAATACTTGAACACGGGGTTCTGTATGCTTTTGCATGTATAAAACAGCATTTTTATCTTGCTTTCACCAACATTAGCTATTATACACGACAGAAACATGAATATGACAGTTTAAATACTTGAAAACAGCATTTTGTATGTTTTTTCAAGCTGAAAACAGCTACTTTATCTTGATTTTGCAAACATAAGCCATTACACACGACATATACATGAATATAACAGTTTAAATACTTGAAAACGGTGTTTTGTATGCTTTTGTATGCTTATACAGCATTTTTATCTTGCTTTCACCAACAATAGCTTTATTACACGACAGAAACATGAATATGACAGTTTAAATACTTGAAACCAGCATTTTGTATGTTTTTGCAAGCTGAAAACAGCTATTTTATCTTGATTTTGCAAACATAAGCCATTACACACGACATATACATGAATATGACAGTTTAAATACTTGAAAACAGTGTTTTGTATGCTTTTGCATGCTTAAAACAGCATTTTTTATCTTGCGTTCGACCAACATGAGCTATTATACACGACAGAAACATGAATATGACAGTTTAAATACTTGAAAACAGCATTTTGTATGTTTTTGCAAGCTGAAAACAGCTATTTTATCTTGATTTTGCAAACATAAGCCATTACACACGACATATACATAAATATGACAGTTTAAATACTTGAAAACAGCATTTTGTATGTTTTTGCAAGCTGAAAACAGCTATTATATCTTGATTTTGCAAACATAAGCCATTACACACGACATATACATGAATATGACAGTTTAAATACTTGAAAACGGTGTTCGTATGCTTTTGCATGCTTAAAACAGCATTTTTATCTTGCTTTCACCAACATGAGCTATTATACACGACAGAAACATGAATATGACAGTTTAAATACTTGAAAACGGTGTTTTCTATGTTTTTGCATGCTTAAAACAGCATTTTTATCTTGCTTTCACCAACATTAGCTATTATACACGACAGAAACATGAATATGACAGTTTAAATACTTGAAAACAGCATTTTGTATGTTTTTGCAAGCTGAAAACAGCTATTTTATCTTGATTTTGCAAACATAAGCCATTACACACGACATATACATGAATACGACAGTTTAAATACTTGAAAACGGTGTTTTGTATGCTTTTGTATGCTTAAACAGCATTTTTATCTTGCTTTCACCAACATTAGCTATTATACAAGACAGAAACATGAATATGACAGTTTAAATACTTGAAAACAGCATTTTGTATGTTTTTGCAAGCTGAAAACAGCTATTTTATCTTGATTTTGCAAACATAAGCCATTACACACGACATTTACATAAATATGACAGTTTAAATACTTGAAAACAGCATTTTGTATGTTTTTGCAAGCTGAAAACAGCTATTATATCTTGATTTTGCAAACATAAGCCATTACACTTGACATATACATGAATATGACAGTTTAAATACTTGAAAACGGTGTTCGTATGCTTTTGCATGCTTAAAACAGCATTTTTATCTTGCTTTCACCAACATGAGCTATTATACACGACAGAAACATGAATATGACAGTTTAAATACTTGAAAACAGCAGTTTGTATGTTTTTGCAAGCTGAAAACAGCTATTTTATCTTGATTTTGCAAACATAAGCCATTACACACGACATATACATGAATATGACAGTTTAAATAGTTGAAAACGGTGTTTTGTATGCTTTTGTATGCTAAAACAGCATTTTTATCTTGCTTTCACCACATTAGCTATTATACAGGACAGAAACATGAATATGACAGTTTAAATACTTGTAAACAGCATTTTGTATGTTTTTGCAAGCTGAAAACAGCTTTTTTATCTTGATTTTGCAAACATAAGCCATTACACACGACATATACGTGAATATGACAGTTTAAATACTTGAAAATGGTGTTTTGTATGCTTTTACATGCTTAAAACAGCATTTTTATCTTGCTTTCACCAACATTAGCTATTATACACGACAGAAACATGAATATGACAGTTTAAATACTTTAAAACGGTGTTTTGTATGCTTTTGCATGCTTAAAACAGCATTTTATCTTGCTTTTACCAAACATTAGCTATTATACACGACAGAAACATGAATATGACAGTTCTAATACTTGAACACGGTGTTCTGTATGCTTTTGCATGCTTAAAACAGCATTTTTATCTTGCTTTCACCAACATTAGCTATTATACACGACAGAAACATGAATATGACAGTTTAAATACTTGAAAACAGCATTTTGTATGTTTTTGCAAGCTGAAAACAGCTACTTTATCTTGATTTTGCAAACATAAGCCATTACACACGACATATACATGAATATGACAGTTTAAATACTTGAAAACGGTGTTTTGTATGCTTTTGTATGCTTAAACAGCATTTTTATCTTGCTTTCACCAACATTAGCTATTAATACACGACAGAAACATGAATATGACAGTTTAAATACTTGAAAACAGCATTTTGTATGTTTTTGCAAGCTGAAAACAGCTATTTTATCTTGATTTTGCAAACATAAGCCATTACACACGACATATACATGAATACGACAGTTTAAATACTTGAAAACGGTGTTTTGTATGCTTTTGTATGCTTAAACAGCATTTTTATCTTGCTTTCACCAACATCAGCTATTATACACGACAGAGACATGAATATAACAGTTTAAATACTTGAAAACAGCATTTTGTATGTTTTTGCAAGCTGAAAACAGCTATTTTATCTTGATTTTGCAAACATAAGCCATTACACACGACATATACATGAATACGACAGTTTATATACCTAAAAACAGCATTTTGTATGTTTTTGCAAGCTGAAAACATTTATTTTATCTTGATTTGCAAACATAAGCCATTACACACGACATATACATGAATATGACAGTTTAAATACTTGAAAATGGTGTTTGTATGCTTTTGCATGCTTAAAACAGCATTTTTATCTTGCTTTCACCAACATGAGCTATTATACACGACCGAAACATGAATATGACAGTTTAAATACTTGAAAAACGGTGTTTTCTATGTTTTGCATGCTTAAAACAGCATTTTTATCTTGCTTTCACCAACATTAGCTATTATACACGACAGAAACATGAATATGACAGTTTAAATACTTGAAAACAACATTTTGTATGTTTTTGCAAGCTGAAAACAGCTATTTTATCTTGATTTTGCAAACATAAGCCATTACACACGACATATACATGAATACGACAGTTTAAATACTTGAAAACGGTGTTTTGTATGCTTTTGTATGCTTAAACAGCATTTTTATCTTGCTTTCACCAACATTAGCTATTATACACGACAGAAACATGAATATGACAGTTTAAATACTTGAAAACAGAATTTTGTATGTTTTTGCAAGCTGAAAACAGCTATTTTATCTTGATTTTGCAAACATAAGCCATTACACACGACATATACTTGAATATGACAGTTTAAATACTTGAAAACGGTGTTTTGTATGCTTTTGCATGCTTAAAACAGCATTTTTATCTTGCTTTAACCAACATGAGCTATTATACACGACAGAAACATGAATATGACAGTTTATATACTTGAAAACGGTGTTTTCTATGCTTTTGCATGCTTAAAACAGCATTTTTAACTTGCTTTCACCAACATTAGCTATTATACACGACAGAAACATGAATATGACAGTTTAAATACTTGAAAACAGCATTTTGTATGTTTTTGCAAGCTGAAAACAGCTATTTTATCTTGATTTTGCAAACATAAGCCATTACACACGACATATACATGAATACGACAGTTAAAATACTTGAAAACGGTGTTTTGTATGCTTTTGTATGCTTAAACAGCATTTTTATCTTGCTTTCACTAACATTAGCTATTATACACGACAGAAACATGAATATGACAGTTTAAATACTTGAAAACAGCATTTTGTATGTTTTTGCAAGCTGAAAACAGCTATTTTATCTTGATTTTGCAAACATAAGCCATTACACACGACATATACGTGAATATGACAGTTTAAATACTTGAAAACGGTGTTTTGTATGCTTTTGCATGCTTAAAACAGCATTTTTATCTAGCTTTCACCAACATCAGCTATTATACACGACAGAGACATGAATATAACAGTTTAAATACTTGAAAACAGCATTTTGTATGTTTTTGCAAGCTGAAAACAGCTATTTTATCTTAATTTTGCAAACATAAGCCATTACACACGACATATACATGAATACGACAGTTTAAATACTTGAAAACAATGTTTTGTATGCTTTTGTATGCTTAAACAGCATTTTTATCTTGCTTTTACCAACATTAGCTATTATACACGACAGAAACATGAATATGACAGTTTAAATACTTGAAAACAGCATTTTGTATGTTTTTGCAAGCTGAAAACAGCTATTTTATCTTGATTTTGCAAACATAAGCCATTACACACAACATATACATGAATATGACAGTTTAAATACTTAAAAACAGCATTTTGTATGTTTTTGCAAGCTGAAAACATCTATTTTATCTTGATTTTGCAAACATAAGCCATTACACACGACATATACATGAATATGACAGTTTAAATACTTGAAAATGGTGTTTGTATGCTTTTGCATGCTTAAAACAGCATTTTTATCTTGCTTTCACCAACATTAGCTATTATACACGACAGAAACATGAATATGACAGTTTAAATACTTGAAAACAGCATTTTGTATGTTTTTGCAAGCTGAAAACAGCTATTTTATCTTGATTTTGCAAACATAAGCCATTACACACGACATATACGTGAATATGACAGTTTAAATACTTGAAAACGGTGTTTTGTATGCTTTTGCATGCTTAAACAGCATTTTTATCTAGCTTTCACCAACATCAGCTATTATACACGACAGAGACATGAATATAACAGTTTAAATACTTGAAAACAGCATTTTGTATGTTTTTGCAAGCTGAAAACAGCTATTTTATCTTAATTTTGCAAACATAAGCCATTACACACGACATATACATGAATACGACAGTTTAAATACTTGAAAACGGTGTTTTGTATGCTTTTGTATGCTTAAACAGCATTTTTATCTTGCTTTCACCGACTTTAGCTATTATACACGACAGAAACATGAATATGACAGTTTAAATACTTGAAAACAGCATTTTGTATGTTTTTGCAAGCTGAAAACAGCTATTTTATCTTGATTTTGCAAGCATAAGCCATTACACACGACATATACATGAATATGACAGTTTAAATACTTAAAAACAGCATTTTGTATGTTTTTGCAAGCTGAAAACATCTATTTTATCTTGATTTTGCAAACATAAGCCATTACACACGACATATACATGAATATGACAGTTTAAATACTTGAAAATGGTGTTTGTATGCTTTTGCATGCTTAAAACAGCATTTTTATCTTGCTTTCACCAACATGAGCTATTATACACGACAGAAACATGAATATGACAGTTTAAATACTTGAAAACAGCATTTTGTATGTTTTTGCAAGCTGAAAACAGCTATTTTATCTTGATTTTGCAAACATAAGCCATTACACACGACATATACATGAATACGACAGTTTAAATACTTGAAAACGGTGTTTTGTATGCTTTTGTATGCTTAAACAGCATTTTTATCTTGCTTTCACCAACATTAGCTATTATACACGACAGAAACATGAATATGACAGTTTAAATACTTGAAAACAGCATTTTGTATGTTTTTGCAAGCTGAAAACAGCTATTTTATCTTGATTTTGCAAACATAAGCCATTACACACGACATATACGTGAATATGACAGTTTAAATACTTGAAAACGGTGTTTTGTATGCTTTTGCATGCTTAAAACAGCATTTTTATCTTGCTTTCACCAACATGAGCTATTATACACGACAGAAACATGAATATGACAGTTTAAATACTTGAAAACAGCAGTTTGTATGTTTTTGCAAGCTGAAAACAGCTATTTTATCTTGATTTTGCGAACATAAGGCATTACACACGACATATACATGAATATGACAGTTTAAATATAAGAAAACGGTGTTTTGTATGCTTTTGTATGCTTAAACAGCATTTTTATCTTGCTTTCACCAACATTAGCTATTATACAGGACAGAAACATGAATATGACAGTTTAAATACTTGAAAACAGCATTTTGTATGTTTTTGCAAGCTGAAAACAGCTATTTTATCTTGATTTTGCAAACATAAGCCATTACACACGACATATACATGAATATGATAGTTTAAATACTTGAAAACGGTATTTTGCATGCTTTTGCATGCTTAAAACAGCATTTTTATCTTGCTTTCACCAACATTAGCTATTATACACGACAGAAACATGAATATGGCAGTTTAAATATTTGAAAACAGCATTTTGTATGTTTTTGCAAGCTGAAAACAGCTATTTTATCTTGATTTTGCAAACATAAGCCATTACACACGATATATACATGAATATGACAGTTTAAATACTTGAAAACGGTGTTTTGTATACTTTTGCATGCTTAAAACAGCATTTTTATCTTGCTTTTACCAACATTAGCTATTATACACGACAGAAACATGAATATGACAATTTAAATACTTGAAAACGGTGTTTTGTATGCTTTTGCATGCTTAAAACAGCATTTTTATCTTGATTTTCCAAACATAAGCCATTACACACGACATATACATGAATATGACAGTTTAAATACTTGAAAACGGAGTTTTGTATGCTTTTGCATGCTTAAGACAGCGTTCTTGTCTTGCTTTCACCAACATTAACTATTATACACGACAGAAACATGAATATGACAGTTTAAATACTTGAAAACGGTGTTTTGTATGCTTTTGTATGCTTAAAACTGCATTTTTATCTTGCTTTCACCAACATTAGCTATTATACACGACAGAAACATGAATATGAAAGTTTAAATACTTTAAAACAGCATTTTGTATGTTTTTGCAAGCTGAAAACAGCTATTTTATCTTGATTTTGCAAACATAAGCCATTACACACAACATATACATGAATAAGACAGTTTAAATACTTGAAAACGGTGTTTTGTATTCTTTCGCATGCTTAAAGCAGCATTTTTATCTTGCTTTCACCAACATTAGCTATTATACACGACAGAAACATGAATATGACAGTTTAAATACTTGAAAACGGTGTTTTGTATGCTTTTGCATGCTTAAAACAGCATTTTTATCTTGCTTTCACCAACATTAGCTATTATACACGACAGAAACATGAATATGACAGTTTAAATACTTGAAAGCAGCATTTTGTATGTTTTGCAAGCTGAAAACAGCTTTTTTATCTTGATCTTGCAAACATAAGCCATTACACACGACATATACGTGAATATGACAGTTTAAATACTTGAAAATGGTGTTTTGTATGCTTTTGCATGCTTAAAACAGCATTTTTATCTAACATTCACCAACATTAGCTATTATACACGACAGAAACATGAATATGACAGTTTAAATACTTGAAAATAGCATTTTGTATGTTTTTGCAAGCTGAAAACAGCTATTTTATCTTGATTTTGCAAACATAAGCCATTACACACGACATATACATGAATACGACAGTTTAAATACTTGAAAACGGTGTTTTGTATGCTTTTGTATGCTTAAACAGCATTTTTATCTTGCTTTCACCAACATTAGCTATTATACACGACAGAAACATGAATATGACAGTTTAAATACTTGAAAACAGCATTTTGTATGTTTTTGCAAGCTGAAAACAGCTATTTTATCTTGATTTTGCAAACATAAGCCATTACACACGACATATACGTGAATATGACAGTTTAAATACTTGAAAACGGTGTTTTGTATGCTTTTGCATGCTTAAAACAGCATTTTTATCTTGCTTTCACCAACATGAGCTATTATACACGACAGAAACATGAATATGACAGTTTAAATACTTGAAAACAGCAGTTTGTATGTTTTTGCAAGCTGAAAACAGCTATTTTATCTTGATTTTGCGAACATAAGCCATTACACACGACATATACATGAATATGACAGTTTAAATATAAGAAAACGGTATTTTGCATGCTTTTGCATGCTTAAAACAGCATTTTTATCTTGCTTTCACCAACATTACTATTATACACGACAGAAACATGAATATGGCAGTTTAAATATTTGAAAACAGCATTTTGTATGTTTTTGCAAGCTGAAAACAGCTATTTTATCTTGATTTTGCAAACATAAGCCATTACACACGATATATACATGAATATGACAGTTTAAATACTTGAAAACGGTGTTTTGTATACTTTTGCATGCTTAAAACAGCATTTTTATCTTGCTTTTACCAACATTAGCTATTATACACGACAGAAACATGAATATGACAATTTAAATACTTGAAAACGGTGTTTTGTATGCTTTTGCATGCTTAAAACAGCATTTTTATCTTGATTTTCCAAACATAAGCCATTACACACGACATATACATGAATATGACAGTTTAAATACTTGAAAACGGAGTTATGTATGCTTTTGCATGCTTAAGACAGCGTTCTTGTCTTGCTTTCACCAACATTAACTATTATACACGACAGAAACATGAATATGACAGTTTAAATACTTGAAAACGGTGTTTTGTATGCTTTTGTATGCTTAAAACTGCATTTTTATCTTGCTTTCACCAACATTAGCTATTATACACGACAGAAACATGAATATGAAAGTTTAAATACTTTAAAACAGCATTTTGTATGTTTTTGCAAGCTGAAAACAGCTATTTTATCTTGATTTTGCAAACATAAGCCATTACACACAACATATACATGAATAAGACAGTTTAAATACTTGAAAACGGTGTTTTGTATTCTTTCGCATGCTTAAAGCAGCATTTTTATCTTGCTTTCACCAACATTAGCTATTATACACGACAGAAACATGAATATGACAGTTTAAATACTTGAAAACCGTGTTTTGTATGCTTTTGCATGCTTAAAACAGCATTTTTATCTTGCTTTCACCAACATTAGCTATTATACACGACAGAAACATGAATATGACAGTTTAAATACTTGAAAGCAGCATTTTGTATGTTTTGCAAGCTGAAAACAGCTTTTTTATCTTGATCTTGCAAACATAAGCCATTACACACGACATATACGTGAATATGACAGTTTAAATACTTGAAAATGGTGTTTTGTATGCTTTTGCATGCTTAAAACAGCATTTTTATCTAACTTTCACCAACATTAGCTATTATACACGACAGAAACATGAATATGACAGTTTAAATACTTGCAAACGGTGTTTTGTATGCTTTTGCATGCTTAAAACAGCATTTTATCTTGCTTTTACCAACATTAGCTATTATACACGACAGAAACATGAATATGACGGTTTTAATACTTGAACACGGTGTTCTGTATGCTTTTGTATGCTTAAAACAGCATTTTTATCTTGCTTTCACCAACATTAGCTATTATACACGACAGAAACATGAATATGACAGTTTAAATACTTGAAAACAGCATTTTGTATGTTTTTGCAAGCTGAAAACAGCTATTTTATCTTGATTTTGCAAACATAAGCCATTACACACGACATATACGTGAATATGACAGTTTAAATACTTGAAAACGGTGTTTTGTATGCTTTTGCATGCTTAAAACAGCATTTTTATCTTGCTTTCACCAACATGAGCTATTATACACGACAAAAACATGAATATGACAGTTTAAATACTTGAAAACAGCAGTTTGTATGTTTTTGCAAGCTGAAAACAGCTATTTTATCTTGATTTTGCGAACATAAGCCATTACACACGACATATACATGAATATGACAGTTTAAATATAAGAAAACGGTGTTTTGTATGCTTTTGTATGCTTAAACAGCATTTTTATCTTGCTTTCACCAACATTAGCTATTATACAGGACAGAAACATGAATATGACAGTTTAAATACTTGAAAACAGCATTTTGTATGTTTTTGCAAGCTGAAAACAGCTATTTTATCTTGATTTTGCAAACATAAGCCATTACACACGACATATACATGAATATGATAGTTTAAATACTTGAAAACGGTATTTTGCATGCTTTTGCATGCTTAAAACAGCATTTTTATCTTGCTTTCACCAACATTAGCTATTATACACGACAGAAACATGAATATGGCAGTTTAAATATTTGAAAACAGCATTTTGTTTGTTTTTGCAAGCTGAAAACAGCTATTTTATCTTGATTTTGCAAACATAAGCCATTACACACGATATATACATGAATATGACAGTTTAAATACTTGAAAACGGTGTTTTGTATACTTTTGCATGCTTAAAACAGCATTTTTATCTTGCTTTTACCAACATTAGCTATTATACACGACAGAAACATGAATATGACAATTTTAATACTTGAAAACGGTGTTTTGTATGCTTTTGCATGCTTAAAACAGCATTTTTATCTTGATTTTCCAAACATAAGCCATTACACACGACATATACATGAATATGACAGTTTAAATACTTGAAAACGGAGTTTTGTATGCTTTTGCATGCTTAAGACAGCGTTCTTGTCTTGCTTTCACCAACATTAACTATTATACACGACAGAAACATGAATATGACAGTTTAAATACTTGAAAACGGTGTTTTGTATGCTTTTGTATGCTTAAAACTGCATTTTTATCTTGCTTTCACCAACATTAGCTATTATACACGACAGAAACATGAATATGAAAGTTTAAATACTTTAAAACAGCATTTTGTATGTTTTTGCAAGCTGAAAACAGCTATTTTATCTTGATTTTGCAAACATAAGCCATTACACACAACATATACATGAATAAGACAGTTTAAATACTTGAAAACGGTGTTTTGTATTCTTTCGCATGCTTAAAGCAGCATTTTTATCTTGCTTTCACCAACATTAGCTATTATACACGACAGAAACATGAATATGACAGTTTAAATACTTGAAAACGGGTGTTTTGTATGCTTTTGCATGCTTAAAACAGCATTTTTATCTTGCTTTCACCAACATTAGCTATTATACACGACAGAAACATGAATATGACAGTTTAAATACTTGAAAGCAGCATTTTGTATGTTTTGCAAGCTGAAAACAGCTTTTTTATCTTGATCTTGCAAACATAAGCCATTACACACGACATATACGTGAATATGACAGTTTAAATACTTGAAAATGGTGTTTTGTATGCTTTTGCATGCTTAAAACAGCATTTTTATCTAACTTTCACCAACATTAGCTATTATACACGACAGAAACATGAATATGACAGTTTAAATACTTGCAAACGGTGTTTTGTATGCTTTTGCATGCTTAAAACAGCATTTTATCTTGCTTTTACCAACATTAGCTATTATACACGACAGAAACATGAATATGACGGTTTTAATACTTGAACACGGTGTTCTGTATGCTTTTGTATGCTTAAAACAGCATTTTTATCTTGCTTTCACCAACATTAGCTATTATACACGACAGAAACATGAATATGACAGTTTAAATACTTGAAAACAGCATTTTGTATGTTTTTGCAAGCTGAAAACAGCTATTTTATCTTGATTTTGCAAACATAAGCCATTACACACGACATATACGTGAATATGACAGTTTAAATACTTGAAAACGGTGTTTTGTATGCTTTTGCATGCTTAAAACAGCATTTTTATCTTGCTTTCACCAACATGAGCTATTATACACGACAGAAACATGAATATGACAGTTAAAATACTTGAAAACAGCAGTTTGTATGTTTTTGCAAGCTGAAAACAGCTATTTTATCTTGATTTTGCGAACATAAACCATTACACACGACATATACATGAATATGACAGTTTAAATATAAGAAAACGGTGTTTTGTATGCTTTTGTATGCTTAAACAGCATTTTTATCTTGCTTTCACCAACATTAGCTATTATACAGGACAGAAACATGAATATGACAGTTTAAATACTTGAAAACAGCATTTTGTATGTTTTTGCAAGCTGAAAACAGCTATTTTATCTTGATTTTGCAAACATAAGCCATTACACACGACATATACATGAATATGATAGTTTAAATACTTGAAAACGGTATTTTGCATGCTTTTGCATGCTTAAAACAGCATTTTTATCTTGCTTTCACCAACATTAGCTATTATACACGACAGAAACATGAATATGGCAGTTTAAATATTTGAAAACAGCATTTTGTATGTTTTTGCAAGCTGAAAACAGCTATTTTATCTTGATTTTGCAAACATAAGCCATTACACACGATATATACATGAATATGACAGTTTAAATACTTGAAAACGGTGTTTTGTATACTTTTGCATGCTTAAAACAGCATTTTTATCTTGCTTTTACCAACATTAGCTATTATACACGACAGAAACATGAATATGACAATTTAAATACTTGAAAACGGTGTTTTGTATGCTTTTGCATGCTTAAAACAGCATTTTTATCTTGATTTTCCAAACATAAGCCATTACACACGACATATACATGAATATGACAGTTTAAATACTTGAAAACGGAGTTTTGTATGCTTTTGCATGCTTAAGACAGCGTTCTTGTCTTGCTTTCACCAACATTAACTATTATACACGACAGAAACATGAAAATGACAGTTTAAATACTTGAAAACGGTGTTTTGTATTCTTTCGCATGCTTAAAGCAGCATTTTTATCTTGCTTTCACCAACATTAGCTATTATACACGACAGAAACATGAATATGACAGTTTAAATACTTGAAAACGGTGTTTTGTATGCTTTTGCATGCTTAAAACAGCATTTTTATCTTGCTTTCACCAACATTAGCTATTATACACGACAGAAACATGAATATGACAGTTTAAATACTTGAAAGCAGCATTTTGTA
>CAWWDY010001330.1:0-45588 GCA_963942605.1 Poecilus cupreus
AATTTTATCGTGATTTCACAAAAATCCACCGTTTCCAACGTAAGAAACATGAATTTATCAGTTTGAATAGTTGAAAACAGCGTTTTTCTATGTTTTTGCAAGTTTAAAACAGCAATTTTATCATTATTTCTCATAAATCGCCGTTTCACACAAAAGAAACATGAATTTGTCAGTTTGAATAGTTCAAAACAGCGTTTTTCTATGTTTTTGCAAGTTTAAAACAGCAATTTTATCGTCATTTTTCATAAATCGCCGTTTCGGACGAAAGAAACCTGAATTTATCAGTTTGAATAGTTAAAAACAGCGTTCTTCTATGTTTTTGCAAGTTTAAAACAGCAGTTTTATCGTGATTTCACAAAAATCCACCGTTTCGAACGAAAGAAACATGAATTTATCAGTTTGAATCGTTGAAAACAGCGTTTATCTAGGTTTTTGCAAGTTAAAACAGCAATTTTATCGTCAATTCTCATAAATCGCCGTTTCGCACGAAAGAAACATGAATTTATCAGTTTTGAATAGTTGATAACAGCGTTTTTCTATGTTTTTGAAAGTTTAAAAACAGCAGTTTTATCGTGATTTCACAAAATCCACCGTTTTCGAACGAAAGAAACCTGAATTTATCAGTTTGAATAGTTCAAAACAGCGTTTTTCTATGTTTTTGCAAGTTTAAAACAGCAATTTTATCGTGATTTCACAAAAATCCACCGTTTCGAACGTAAGAAACATGAATTTATTAGTTTGAATAGTTGAAAACAGCGTTTTTCTATGTTTTTGCAAGTTTAAAACAGCAATTTTATCGTATTTTCTCATAAATCGCCGTTTCGCACGGAAGGAAACATGAATTTGTCAGTTTGAGTAGTTGAAAACATCGTTTTTCAATGTTTTTGCAAGTTTAAAACAGCAATTTTATCGTGATTTCACAAAAATCCACCGTTTCCAATGTAAGAAACATAAATTTATCAGTTTGAATAGTTGAAAACAGCGTTTTTCTATGTTTTGGAAGTTTAAAACAGCAATTTTATCGTGATTTCACAAAAATCCACCGTTTCGAACGTAAGAAACATGAATTTATCAGTTTGAATGGTTGAAAACAGCGTTTTTCTATGTTTTTGCAAGTTTAAAACAGCAATTTTATCGTCATTTCTCATAAATCGCCGTTTCGCACGAAAGAAACATGAATTTGGTCAGTTTAAATAGTTCAAAACAGCGTTTTTTCTATGTTTTTGCAAGTTTAAAACAGCAATTTTATCGTCATTTCTCATAAATCGCCGTTTCACACGAAAGAAACATGAATTTGTCAGTTTGAATAGTTCAAAACAGCGTTTTTCTATGTTTTTGCAAGTTTAAAACAGCAATTTTATCGTCATTTCTCATAAATCGCCGTTTCGCACGAAAGAAACATGAATTTATCACTTTGAATAGTTGATAACAGCGTTTTTTCTATGTTTTTGCAAGTTTTAAAACAGCAGTTTAATCGTGATTTCACAAAAATCCACCGTTTCGAACGAAAGAAACCTGAATTTATCAGTTTGAATAGATAAAAACAGCGTTTTTCTATGTTTTTTGCAAGTTTAAAACGGAAATTTTATCGTCATTTCTCATAAATCGCCGTTTCGCACGAAAGAAACATGATTTATCAGTTTGAATAGTTCAAAACAGCGTTTTTTCTATGTTTTGGCCAGTTTAAAACAGCAATTTTATCGTCATTTCTCATAAATCGTCGTTTCGCACGAAAGAAACATGAATTTGTCAGTTTGAATAGTTCAAAACAGCGTTTTTTCTATGTTTTTGCAAGTTTAAAACAGCAAATTTATCGTCATTTCTCATAAATTGCCATTTCGCACGTAAGAAATATGAATTTATCAGTTTAAATAGTTGAAAACAGGGTTTTTCTATGTTTTTGCAAGTTTAAAACAGCAATTTTATCGTCATTTCTCTTAAATCGCCGTTTCGCACGAAAGAAACATGAATTTGTCAGTTTGAATAGTTCAAAACAGCGTTTTTCTATGTTTTTGCAAGTTTAAAACAGCAATTTTATCGTGATTTCACAAAAATCCACCGTTTCGAACGTAAGAAACATGAATTATCAGTTTGAATAGTTGAAAACAGCGTTTTTCTATGTTTTTGCAAGTTTAAAACAGCAATTTTATCGTCATTTCTCATAAATCGCCGTTTCGCACGAAAGAAACATGAATTTATCAGTTTGAAAATTTGAAAACAGCGTTTTTCTATGTTTTTGCAAGTTTAAAACAGCAATTTTATCGTCATTTCTCATAAATCGCCGTTTGTCATTTTGAATAGTTCAAAATAGCCTTTTTCTATGTTTTTGCAAGTTTAAAACAGCAATTTTATCTTCATTTCTCATAAATCGCCGTTTCGCAAGGAAGAAACATGAATTTGTCAGTTTGAATAGTTGAAAACATCGTTTTTTCAATGTTTTTGCAAGTTCAAACAGCAATTTTGTCGTGATTTCACAAAAATCCACCGTTTCCAACGTAAGAAACATGAATTTATCAGTTTGAATAGTTTGAAAGCAGCGTTTTTCTATGTTTTTGCAAGTTTAAAACACCAATTTTATCGTGATTCACAAAAATCCACCGTTTCGAACGTAAGAAACATGAATTTATCAGTTTGAATAGTTGAAAACAGCGTTTTTCTATGTTTTTGCAAGTTTAAAACAGCAATTTTATCGTCATTTCTCATAAATCGCCGTTTTGCACGAAAGAAACATAAATTTGTCAGTTTGAATAGTTCAAAACAGCGTTATTCTATGTTTTTGCAAGTTTAAAACAGCAATTTTATCGTCATTTCTCATAAATCGCCGTTTTGCACGAAAGAAACCTGAATTTATCAGTTTGAATAGTTAAAAACAGCGTTTTTCTATGTTTTTGCAAGTTTAAAACAGCAGTTTTATCGTGATTTCACAAAAATCCACCGTTTCGAACGAAAGAAACCTGAATTTATCAGTTTGAATAGTTAAAAACAGCGTTTTTCTATGTTTTTGCAAGTTTAAAACGGAAATTTTATCGTCATTTCTCATAAATCGCCGTTTCGCACGAAAGAAACATGAATTTATCAGTTTGAATAATTCGAAACAGCGTTTTTCTATGTTTTGGCCAGTTTAAAACAGCAATTTTATCGTCATTTCTCATAAATCGCCGTTTCGCACGAAAGAAACATGAATTTATCAGTTTGAATAGTTAAAAACAGCGTTTTTCTATGTTTTTGCTAGTTTAAAACAGCAATTTTATCGTGATTTCACAAAAATCCACTGTTTCGAACGTAAGAAACATGAATTTATCAGTTTGAATAGTTGAAAACAGCGTTTTTCTATGTTTTTACAAGTTTAAAACAGCAATTTTATCGTCATTTCTCATAAATCGCCGTTTCGCACGAAAGAATCATGAATTTGTCAGTTTGAATAGTTCAAAACAGCGTTTTTCTATGTTTTTGCAAGTTTAAAACAGCAATTTTATCGTCATTTCTCATAAATCGCCGTTTCGCACGAAAGAAACATGAATTTGTCAGTTTGAATAGTTCAAAACAGCGTTTTTCTATGTTTTTGCAAGTTTAAAACAGCAATTTTATCGTCATTTCTCATAAATCGCCGTTTCGCAAGAAAGAAACATGAATTTATTAGTTTGAATAGTTGAAAACAGCGTTTTTCTATGTTTTTGCAAGTTTAAAACAGCAATTTTATCGTCATTTCTCATAAATCGCCGTTTCAAACGAAAGAAACATGAATTTGTCAGTTTGAATAGTTCAAAACAGCGTTTTTTTATGTTTTTGCAAGTTTAAAACAGCAATTTTATCGTCATTTCTCAAAAATCGCCGTTTCGCACGCAAGAAACATGAATTTGTCAGTTTGAATCGTTGAATACAGCGTTTATCTAGGTTTTTGCAAGTTAAAACAGCAATTTTATCGTCAATTCTCATAAATCGCCGTTTCGCACGAAAGAAACATGAATTTATCAGTTTGAATAGTTGATAACAGCGTTTTTCTATGTTTTTGCAAGTTTAAAACAGCAGTTTTATCGTGATTTCACAAAAATCCACCGTTTCGAACGAAAGAAACCTGAATTTATCAGTTTGAATAGTTCAAAACAGCGTTTTTCTATGTTTTTGCAAGTTTAAAACAGCAATTTTATCGTGATTTCACAAAAATCCACCGTTTCGAACGTAAGAAACATGAATTTATTAGTTTGAATAGTTGAAAACAGCGTTTTTATATGTTTTTGCAAGTTTAAAACAGCAATTTTATCGTATTTTCTCATAAATCGCCGTTTCGCACGGAAGAAACATGAATTTGTCAGTTTGAGTAGTATAAAACATCGTTTTTCAATGTTTTTGCAAGTTTAAAACAGCAATTTTATCGTGATTTCACAAAAATCCACCGTTTCCAATGTAAGAAACATAAATTTATCAGTTTGAATAGTTGAAAACAGCGTTTTTCTATGTTTTGGAAGTTTAAAACAGCAATTTTATCGTGATTTCACAAAAATCCACCGTTTCGAACGTAAGAAACATGAATTTATCAGTTTGAATGGTTGAAAACAGCGTTTTTCTATGTTTTTGCAAGTTTAAAACAGCAATTTTATCGTCATTTCTCATAAATCGCCGTTTCGCACGAAAGAAACATGAATTTGTCAGTTTAAATAGTTCAAAACAGCGTTTTTCTATGTTTTTGCCAGTTTAAAACAGCAATTTTATCGTCATTTCTCATAAATCGCCGTTTCACACGAAAGAAACATGAATTTGTCAGTTTGAATAGTTCAAAACAGCTTTTTTCTATGTTTTTGCAAGTTTAAAACAGCAATTTTATCGTCAATTCTCATAAATCGCCGTTTCTCACGAAAGAAACATGAATTTATCAGTTTGAATAGTTGAAAACAGCGTTTTTCTATGTTTTTGCAAGTTTAAAACAGCAATTTTATCGTCATTTCTCATAAATCGCCGTTTCGCACGAAAGAAACATGAATTTATCACTTTGAATAGTTGATAACAGCGTTTTTCTATGTTTTTGCAAGTTTAAAACAGCAGTTTTATCGTGATTTCACAAAAATCCACCGTTTCGAACGAAAGAAACCTAAATTTATCAGTTTGAATAGATAAAAACAGCGTTTTTCTATGTTTTTGCAAGTTTAAAACGGAAATTTTATCGTCATTTCTCATAAATCGCCATTTCGCACGTAAGAAACATGAATTTATCAGTTTAAATAGTTGAAAACAGGGTTTTTCTATGTTTTTGCAAGTTTAAAACAGCAATTTTATCGTCATTTCTCATAAATCGCCGTTTCGCACGGAAGAAACATGAATTTGTCAGTTTAAATAGTTGAAAGCAACGTTTTTCAATGTTTTTGCATGTTTTAAACAGCAATTTTATCGTGATTTCACAAAAATCCACCGTTTCCAACGTAAGAAACATGAATTTATCAGTTTGAATAGTTGAAAACAGCATTTTTCTATATTTTTGCAAGTTTAAAACAGCAATTTTATCGTGATTTCACAAAAATCCACCGTTTCCAACGTAAGAAACATGAATTTATCAGTTTGAATAGTTCAAAACAGCGTTTTTATGTGTTTTTGCAAGTTTAAAACAGCAATTTTATCGTCATTTCTCATAAATCGCCGTTTCGCACGAAAGAAACCTGAATTTATCAGTTTGAATAGTTAAAAACAGCGTTTTTCTATGTTTTTGCAAGTTTAAAACTGCAATTTTATCGTGATTTCACAAAAATCCACCGTTTCCAACGTAAGAAACATGAATTTATCAGTTTGAATAGTTAAAAACAGCGTTTTTCTATGTTTTTGTAAGTTTAAAACTGCAATTTTATCGTCATTTCTCATAAATCGCCGTTTCTCATGTAAGAAACATGAATTTGTCAGTTTGAATAGTTCAAAACAGCGTTTTTCTATGTTTTTGCAAGTTTAAAACAGCAATTTTATCGTCATTTCTCATAAATCGCCGTTTCGCACGAAAGAAACATGAATTTGTCAGTTTGAATAGTTCAAAACAGCGTTTCTCTATGTTTTTGCAAGTTTAAAACAGCAATTTTATCGTGATTTCACAAAAATCCACCGTTTCGAACGTAAGAAACATGAATTTATCAGTTTGAATAGTTGCAAACAGCGTTTTTCTATGTTTTTGCAAGTTTAAAACAGCAATTTTATCGTCATTTCTCATAAATCGCCGTTTCGCACGAAAGAAACATGAATTTATCACTTTGAATAGTTGATAACAGCGTTTTTCTATGTTTTTGCAAGTTTAAAACAGCAGTTTTATCGTGATTTCACAAAAATCCACCGTTTCGAACGAAAGAAACCTGAATTTGTCATTTTGAATAGTTCAAAATAGCGTTTTTCTATGTTTTTGCAAGTTTAAAACTGCAATTTTATCGTCATTTCTCATAAATCGCCGTTTCTCATGTAAGAAACATGAATTTGTCAGTTTGAATAGTTCAAAACAGCGTTTTTCTATGTTTTTGCAAGTTTAAAACAGCAATTTTATCGTCATTTCTCATAAATCGCCGTTTCGCACGAAAGAAACATAAATTTGTCAGTTTGAATAGTTCAAAACAGCGTTATTCTATGTTTTTGCAAGTTTAAAACAGCAATTTTATCGTCATTTCTCATAAATCGCCGTTTTGCACGAAAGAAACCTGAATTTATCAGTTTGAATAGTTAAAAACAGCGTTTTTCTATGTTTTTGCAAGTTTAAAACAGCAGTTTTATCGTGATTTCACAAAAATCCACCGTTTCGAACGAAAGAAACCTGAATTTATCAGTTTGAATAGTTAAAAACAGCGTTTTTCTATGTTTTTGCAAGTTTAAAACAGCAATTTTATCGTCATTTCTCATAAATCGCCGTTTCGCACGAAAGAAACATGAATTTATCACTTTGAATAGTTGATAACAGCGTTTTTCTATGTTTTTGCAAGTTTAAAACAGCAGTTTTATCTTGATTTCACAAAAATCCACCGTTTCGAACGAAAGAAACCTGAATTTATCAGTTTGAATAGTTAAAAACAGCGTTTTTCTATGTTTTTGCAAGTTTAAAACGGAAATTTTATCGTCATTTCTCATAAATCGCCGTTTCGCACGAAAAAAACATGAATTTATCAGTTTGAATAGTTCGAAACAGCGTTTTTCTATGTTTTGGCCAGTTTAAAACAGCAATTTTATCGTCATTTCTCATAAATCGTCGTTTCGCACGAAAGAAACATGAATTTGTCAGTTTGAATAGTTCAAAACAGCGTTTTTCAATGTTTTTGCAAGTTTAAAACAGCAAATTTATCGTCATTTCTCATAAATCGCCGTTTCGCACGTAAGAAACATGAATTTATCAGTTTAAATAGTTGAAAACAGGGTTTTTCTATGTTTTTGCAAGTTTAAAACAGCATATTTTTCGTCATTTCTCATAAATCGCCGTTTCGCACGGAAGAAACATGAATTTGTCAGTTTAAATAGTTGAAAGCATCGTTTTTCAATGTTTTTGCATGTTTTAAACAGCAATTTTATCGTGATTTCACAAAAATCCACCGTTTCCAACGTAAGAAACATGAATTTATCAGTTTGAATAGTTGAAAACAGCATTTTTCTATATTTTTGCAAGTTTAAAACAGCAATTTTATCGTGATTTCACAAAAATCCACCGTTTCCAACGTAAGAAACATGAATTTATCAGTTTGAATAGTTCAAAACAGCGTTTTTATGTGTTTTTGCAAGTTTAAAACAGCAATTTTATAGTCATTTCTCATAAATCGCCGTTTCACACGAAAGAAACATGAATTTGTCAGTTTGAATAGTTGAAAACAGCGTTTTTTCTATGTTTTTGCAAGTTTAAAACAGCAATTTTATCGTCATTTCTCATAAATCGCCGTTTCACACGAAAGAAACATGAATTTGTCAGTTTGAATAGTTCAAAACAGCGTTTTTCTATGTTTTTGCAAGTTTAAAACAGCAGTTTTATCGTGATTTCACAAAAATCCACCGTTTCGAACGAAAGAAACCTGAATTTATCAGTTTGAATAGTTAAAAACAGCGTTTTGCTATGTTTTTGCAAGTTTAAAACAGCAATTTTTTCGTCATTTCTCATAAATCGCCGTTTCACACGAAAGAAACATGAATTTATCAGTTTGAATAGTTAAAAACAGCGTTTTTCTATGTTTTTGCAAGTTTAAAACAGCAATTTTATCGTCATTTCTCATAAATCGCCGTTTCACACGAAAGAAACATGAATTTATCAGTTTGAATAGTTAAAAACAGCGTTTTTCTATGTTTTTGCAAGTTTAAAACAGCAATTTTATCGTCATTTCTCATAAATCGCCGTTTCACACGAAAGAAACATGAATTTATCAGTTTGAATAGTTCAAAACAGCGTTTTTCTATGTTTTTTCATGTTTAAAACAGCAATTTTATCGTCATTTCTCATAAATCGCCGTTTCACACGAAAGAAACATGAATTTGTCAGTTTGAATAGTTGAAAACAGCGTTTTTCTATGTTTTTGCAAGTTTAAAACAGCAATTTTATCGTCATTTCTCATAAAACGCCGTTTCACACGAAAGAAACATGAATTTGTCAGTTTGAATAGTTAAAAACAGCGTTTTTCTATGTTTTTGCAAGTTTAAAACAGCAATTTTATCGTCATTTCTCATAAATCGCCGTTTCACACGAAAGAAACATGAATTTGTCAGTTTGAATAGTTCAAAACAGCGTTTTTCTATGTTTTTGCAAGTTTAAAACAGCAATTTTATCGTCATTTCTCATAAATCGCCGTTTCACACGAAAGAAACATGAATTTATCAGTTTGAATAGTTCAAAACAGCGTTTTTCTATGTTTTTGCAAGTTTAAAACAGCAGTTTTATCGTGATTTCACAAAAATTCACCGTTTCGAACGAAAGAAACCTGAATTTATCAGTTTGAATAGTTAAAAACAGCGTTTTTCTATGTTTTTGCAAGTTTAAAACAGCAATTTTATCGTCATTTCTCATTAATCGCCGTTTCACACGAAAGAAACATGAATTTGTCAGTTTGAATAGTTCAAAACAGCGTTTTTCTATGTTTTTTCATGTTTAAAACAGCAATTTTATCGTCATTTCTCATAAATCGCCGTTTCACACGAAAGAAACATGAATTTATCAGTTTGAATAGTTCAAAACAGCGTTTTTCTATGTTTTTGCAAGTTTAAAACAGCAGTTTTATCGTGATTTAACAAAAATCTACCGTTTCGAACGAAAGAAACCTGAATTTATCAGTTTGAATAGTTAAAAACAGCGTTTTTCTATGTTTTTGCAAGTTTAAAACAGCAATTTTATCGTCATTTCTCATAAATCGCCGTTCCACACGAAAGAAACATGAATTTATCAGTTTAAATAGTTAAAAACAGCGTTTTTCTATGTTTTTGCAAGTTTAAAACAGCAATTTTATCGTCATTTCTCATAAATCGCCGTTTCACACGAAAGAAACATGAATTTGTCAGTTTGAATAGTTCAAAACAGCGTTTTTCTATGTTTTTGCAAGTTTAAAACAGCAATTTTATCGTCATTTCTCATAAATCGCCGTTTCACACGAAAGAAACATGAATTTGTCAGTTTGAATAGTTCAAAACAGCGTTTTTCTATGTTTTTTCATGTTTAAAACAGCAATTTTATTGTCATTTCTCATAAATCGCCGTTTCACACGAAAGAAACATGAATTTGTCAGTTTGAATAGTTAAAAACAGCGTTTTTCTATGTTTTTGCAAGTTTAAAACAGCAATTTTATCGTCATTTCTCATAAATCACCGTTTCACACGAAAGAAACATGAATTTGTCAGTTTGAATAGTTCAAAACAGCGTTTTTCTATGTTTTTGCAAGTTTAAAACAGCAATTTAATCGTCATTTCTCATAAATCGCCGTTTTGCACGAAAGAAACCTGAATTTATCAGTTTGAATAGTTAAAAACAGCGTTTTTCTATGTTTTTGCAAGTTTAAAACAGCAGTTTTATCGTGATTTCACAAAAATCCACCGTTTCGAACGAAAGAAACCTGAATTTATCAGTTTGAATAGTTAAAAACAGCGTTTTTCTATGTTTTTGCAAGTTTAAAACAGCAATTTTATCGTCATTTCTCATAAATCGCCGTTTCGCACGAAAGAAACATGAATTTATCACTTTGAATAGTTGATAACAGCGTTTTTCTATGTTTTTGCAAGTTTAAAACAGCAGTTTTATCGTGATTTCACAAAAATCCACCGTTTCGAACGAAAGAAACCTGAATTTATCAGTTTGAATAGTTAAAAACAGCGTTTTTCTATGTTTTTGCAAGTTTAAAACGGAAATTTTATCGTCATTTCTCATAAATCGCCGTTTCGCACGAAAGAAACATGAATTTATCAGTTTGAATAATTCGAAACAGCGTTTTTCTATGTTTTGGCCAGTTTAAAACAGCAATTTTATCGTCATTTCTCATAAATCGCCGTTTCGCACGAAAGAAACATGAATTTATCAGTTTGAATAGTTAAAAACAGCGTTTTTCTATGTTTTTGCTAGTTTAAAACAGCAATTTTATCGTGATTTCACAAAAATCCACTGTTTCGAACGTAAGAAACATGAATTTATCAGTTTGAATAGTTGAAAACAGCGTTTTTCTATGTTTTTACAAGTTTAAAACAGCAATTTTATCGTCATTTCTCATAAATCGCCGTTTCGCACGAAAGAATCATGAATTTGTCAGTTTGAATAGTTCAAAACAGCGTTTTTCTATGTTTTTGCAAGTTTAAAACAGCAATTTTATCGTCATTTCTCATAAATCGCCGTTTCGCACGAAAGAAACATGAATTTGTCAGTTTGAATAGTTCAAAACAGCGTTTTTCTATGTTTTTGCAAGTTTAAAACAGCAATTTTATCGTCATTTCTCATAAATCGCCGTTTCGCAAGAAAGAAACATGAATTTATTAGTTTGAATAGTTGAAAACAGCGTTTTTCTATGTTTTTGCAAGTTTAAAACAGCAATTTTATCGTCATTTCTCATAAATCGCCGTTTCGAACGAAAGAAACATGAATTTGTCAGTTTGAATAGTTCAAAACAGCGTTTTTTTATGTTTTTGCAAGTTTAAAACAGCAATTTTATCGTCATTTCTCATAAATCGCCGTTTCGCACGCAAGAAACATGAATTTGTCAGTTTGAATAGTTGAAAAAATCGTTTTCAATGTTTTTGCAAGTTTAAAATAGCAATTTTATCGTGATTTCACAAAAATCCACCGTTTCCAACGTAAGAAACATGAATTTATCAGTTTGAATAGTTGAAAACAGCGTTTTTCTATGTTTTTGCAAGTTTAAAACAGCAATTTTATCGTCATTTTTCATAAATCGCCGTTTCGGACGATAGAAACCTGAAATTTATCAGTTTGAATAGTTAAAAACAGCGTTCTTCTATGTTTTTGCAAGTTTAAAACAGCAATTTTATCGTTATTTTTCATAAATCGCCGTTTCGGACGAAAGAAACCTGAATTTATCAGTTTGAATAGTTAAAAAACAGCGTTCTTCTATGTTTTTGCAAGTTTAAAACAGCAATTTTATCGTGATTTCACAAAAATCCACCGTTTCCAACGTAAGAAACATGAATTTATCAGTTTGAATAGTTGAAAACAGCGTTTTTCTATGTTTTTGCAAGTTTAAAACAGCAATTTTATCGTCATTTCTCATAAATCGCCGTTTCACACGAAAGAAACATGAATTTGTCAGTTTGAATAGTTGAAAACAGCGTTTTTCTATGTTTTTGCAAGATTAAAACAGGAATTTTATCGTCATTTCTCATAAATCGCCGTTTCGCACGAAAGAAACATGAATTTATCAGTTTGAATAGTTGAAAACAGCGTTTTTCTATGTTGTTGCAAGTTTAAAACAGCAGTTTTATCGTGATTTCACAAAAATCCACCGTTTTGAACGAAAGAAACATGAATTTATCAGTTTGAATCGTTGAAAACAGCGTTTATCTAGGTTTTTGCAAGTTAAAACAGCAATTTTATCGTCAATTCTCATAAATCGCCGTTTCGCACGAAAGAAACATGAATTTATCAGTTTGAATAGTTGATAACAGCGTTTTTCTATGTTTTTGCAAGTTTAAAACAGCAGTTTTATCGTGATTTCACAAAAATCCACCGTTTCGAACGAAAGAAACCTGAATTTATCAGTTTGAATAGTTCAAAACAGCGTTTTTCTATGTTTTTGCAAGTTTAAAACAGCAATTTTATCGTGATTTCACAAAAATCCACCGTTTCGAACGTAAGAAACATGAATTTATTAGTTTGAATAGTTGAAAACAGCGTTTTTCTATGTTTTTGCAAGTTTAAAACAGCAATTTTATCGTATTTTCTCATAAATCGCCGTTTCGCACGGAAGAAACATGAATTTGTCAGTTTGAGTAGTTGAAAACATCGTTTTTCAATGTTTTTGCAAGTTTAAAACAGCAATTTTATCGTGATTTCACAAAAATCCACCGTTTCCAATGTAAGAAACATAAATTTATCAGTTTGAATAGTTGAAAACAGCGTTTTTCTATGTTTTGGAAGTTTAAAACAGCAATTTTATCGTGATTTCACAAAAATCCACCGTTTCGAACGTAAGAAACATGAATTTATCAGTTTGAATGGTTGAAAACAGCGTTTTTCTATGTTTTTGCAAGTTTAAAACAGCAATTTTATCGTCATTTCTCATAAATCGCCGTTTCGCACGAAAGAAACATGAATTTGTCAGTTTAAATAGTTCAAAACAGCGTTTTTCTATGTTTTTGCCAGTTTAAAACAGCAATTTTATCGTCATTTCTCATAAATCGCCGTTTCACACGAAAGAAACATGAATTTGTCAGTTTGAATAGTTCAAAACAGCTTTTTTCTATGTTTTTGCAAGTTTAAAACAGCAATTTTATCGTCAATTCTCATAAATCGCCGTTTCTCACGAAAGAAACATGAATTTATCAGTTTGAATAGTTGAAAACAGCGTTTTTCTATGTTTTTGCAAGTTTAAAACAGCAATTTTATCGTCATTTCTCATAAATCGCCGTTTCGCACGAAAGAAACATGAATTTATCACTTTGAATAGTTGATAACAGCGTTTTTCTATGTTTTTGCAAGTTTAAAACAGCAGTTTTATCGTGATTTCACAAAAATCTACCGTTTCGAACGAAAGAAACCTGAATTTATCAGTTTGAATAGATAAAAACAGCGTTTTTCTATGTTTTTGCAAGTTTAAAACGGAAATTTTATCGTCATTTCTCATAAATCGCCATTTCGCACGTAAGAAACATGAATTTATCAGTTTAAATAGTTGAAAACAGGGTTTTTCTATGTTTTTGCAAGTTTTAAACAGCAATTTTATCGTCATTTCTCATAAATCGCCGTTTCGCACGGAAGAAACATGAATTTGTCAGTTTAAATAGTTGAAAGCAACGTTTTTCAATGTTTTTGCATGTTTTAAACAGCAATTTTATCGTGATTTCACAAAAATCCACCGTTTCCAACGTAAGAAACATGAATTTATCAGTTTGAATAGTTGAAAACAGCATTTTTCTATATTTTTGCAAGTTTAAAACAGCAATTTTATCGTGATTTCACAAAAATCCACCGTTTCCAACGTGAGAAACATGAATTTATCAGTTTGAATAGTTTAAAACAGCGTTTTTATGTGTTTTTGCAAGTTTAAAACAGCAATTTTATCGTCATTTCTCATAAATCGCCGTTTCGCACGAAAGAAACCTGAATTTATCAGTTTGAATAGTTAAAAACAGCGTTTTTCTATGTTTTTGCAAGTTTAAAACTGCAATTTTATCGTGATTTCACAAAAATCCACCGTTTCCAACGTAAGAAACATGAATTTATCAGTTTGAATAGTTAAAAACAGCGTTTTTCTATGTTTTTGTAAGTTTAAAACTGCAATTTTATCGTCATTTCTCATAAATCGCCGTTTCTCATGTAAGAAACATGAATTTGTCAGTTTGAATAGTTCAAAACAGCGTTTTTCTATGTTTTTGCAAGTTTAAAACAGCAATTTTATCGTCATTTCTCATAAATCGCCGTTTCGCACGAAAGAAACATGAATTTGTCAGTTTGAATAGTTCAAAACAGCGTTTCTCTATGTTTTTGCAAGTTTAAAACAGCAATTTTATCGTGATTTCACAAAAATCCACCGTTTCGAACGTAAGAAACATGAATTTATCAGTTTGAATAGTTGAAAACAGCGTTTTTCTATGTTTTTGCAAGTTTAAAACAGCAATTTTATCGTCATTTCTCATAAATCGCCGTTTCGCACGAAAGAAACATGAATTTATCACTTTGAATAGTTGATAACAGCGTTTTTCTATGTTTTTGCAAGTTTAAAACAGCAGTTTTATCGTGATTTCACAAAAATCCACCGTTTCGAACGAAAGAAACCTGAATTTGTCATTTTGAATAGTTCAAAATAGCGTTTTTCTATGTTTTTGCAAGTTTAAAACTGCAATTTTATCGTCATTTCTCATAAATCGCCGTTTCTCATGTAAGAAACATGAATTTGTCAGTTTGAATAGTTCAAAACAGCGTTTTTCTATGTTTTTGCAAGTTTAAAACAGCAATTTTATCGTCATTTCTCATAAATCGCCGTTTCGCACGAAAGAAACATAAATTTGTCAGTTTGAATAGTTCAAAACAGCGTTATTCTATGTTTTTGCAAGTTTAAAACAGCAATTTTATCGTCATTTCTCATAAATCGCCGTTTTGCACGAAAGAAACCTGAATTTATCAGTTTGAATAGTTAAAAACAGCGTTTTTCTATGTTTTTGCAAGTTTAAAACAGCAGTTTTATCGTGATTTCACAAAAATCCACCGTTTCGAACGAAAGAAACCTGAATTTATCAGTTTGAATAGTTAAAAACAGCGTTTTTCTATGTTTTTGCAAGTTTAAAACAGCAATTTTATCGTCATTTCTCATAAATCGCCGTTTCGCACGAAAGAAACATGAATTTATCACTTTGAATAGTTGATAA
The DNA here is from genome assembly GCA_963942605.1 of Poecilus cupreus. Taxonomy (NCBI): domain Eukaryota; kingdom Metazoa; phylum Arthropoda; class Insecta; order Coleoptera; family Carabidae; genus Poecilus; species Poecilus cupreus. The sequence continues at coordinate 15,001 of CAWWDY010001330.1, forward strand.
CAGCGTTTTTCTATGTTTTTGCAAGTTTAAAACAGCAGTTTTATCTTGATTTCACAAAAATCCACCGTTTCGAACGAAAGAAACCTGAATTTATCAGTTTGAATAGTTAAAAACAGCGTTTTTCTATGTTTTTGCAAGTTTAAAACGGAAATTTTATCGTCATTTCTCATAAATCGCCGTTTCGCACGAAAGAAACATGAATTTATCAGTTTGAATAGTTCGAAACAGCGTTTTTCTATGTTTTGGCCAGTTTAAAACAGCAATTTTATCGTCATTTCTCATAAATCGTCGTTTCGCACGAAAGAAACATGAATTTGTCAGTTTGAATAGTTCAAAACAGCGTTTTTCAATGTTTTTGCAAGTTTAAAACAGCAAATTTATCGTCATTTCTCATAAATCGCCGTTTCGCACGTAAGAAACATGAATTTATCAGTTTAAATAGTTGAAAACAGGGTTTTTCTATGTTTTTGCAAGTTTAAAACAGCAATTTTATCGTCATTTCTCATAAATCGCCGTTTCGCACGGAAGAAACATGAATTTGTCAGTTTAAATAGTTGAAAGCATCGTTTTTCAATGTTTTTGCATGTTTTAAACAGCAATTTTATCGTGATTTCACAAAAATCCACCGTTTCCAACGTAAGAAACATGAATTTATCAGTTTGAATAGTTGAAAACAGCATTTTTCTATATTTTTGCAAGTTTAAAACAGCAATTTTATCGTGATTTCACAAAAATCCACCGTTTCCAACGTAAGAAACATGAATTTATCAGTTTGAATAGTTCAAAACAGCGTTTTTATGTGTTTTTGCAAGTTTAAAACAGCAATTTTATCGTCATTTCTCATAAATCGCCGTTTCGCACGAAAGAAACCTGAATTTATCAGTTTGAATTGTTAAAAACAGCGTTTTTCTATGTTTTTGCAAGTTTAAAACTGCAATTTTATCGTAATTTCACAAAAATCCACCGTTTCCAACGTAAGAAACATGAATTTATCAGGTTGAATAGTTAAAAACAGCGTTTTTCTATGTTTTTGTAAGTTTAAAACTGCAATTTTATCGTCATTTCTCATAAATCGCCGTTTCTCATGAAAGAAACATGAATTTGTCAGTTTGAATAGTTCAAAACAGCGTTTTTCTATGTTTTTGCAAGTTTAAAACAGCAATTTTATCGTCATTTCTCATAAATCGCCGTGTCGCACGAAAGAAACATGAATTTGTCAGTTTGAATAGTTCAAAACAGCGTTTTTCTATGTTTTTGCAAGTTTAAAACAGCAATTTTATCGTGATTTCACAAAAATCCACCGTTTCGAACGAAAGAAACCTGAATTTATCAGTTTGAATAGTTAAAAACAGCGTTTTTCTATGTTTTTGTAAGTTTAAAACTGCAATTTTATCGTCATTTCTCATAAATCGCCGTTTCTCATGAAAGAAACATGAATTTGTCAGTTTGAATAGTTCAAAACAGCGTTTTTCTATGTTTTTGCAAGTTTAAAACAGCAATTTTATCGTCATTTCTCATAAATCGCCGTTTCGCACGAAAGAAACATGAATTTGTCAGTTTGAATAGTTCAAAACAGCGTTTTTCTATGTTTTTGCAAGTTTAAAACAGCAATTTTATCGTGATTTCACAAAAATCCACCGTTTCGAACGTAAGAAACATGAATTTATCAGTTTGAATAGTTGAAAACAGCGTTTTTCTATGTTTTTGCAAGTTTAAAACAGCAATTTTATCGTAATTTCTCATAAATCGCCGTTTCGCACGGAAGAAACATGAATTTGTCAGTTTAAATAGTTGAAAACATCGTTTTTCAATGTTTTTGCAAGTTTAAAACAGCAATTTTATCGTGATTTCACAAAAATCCACCGTTTCCAATGTAAGAAACATAAATTTATCAGTTTGAATAGTTGAAAACAGCGTTTTTCTATGTTTTTGCAAGTTTAAAACAGCAATTTTATCGTGATTTTACAAAATTCCACCGTTTCGAACGTAAGAAACATGAATTTATCAGTTTGAATAGTTGAAAACAGCGTTTTTCTATGTTTTTGCAAGTTTAAAACAGCAATTTAATCGTCATTTCTCATAAATCGCCGATTCGCACGAAAGAAACATGAATTTGTCAGTTTGAATATTTCAAAACAGCGTTTTTCTATGTTTTTTCAAGTTTAAAACAGCAATTTTATCGTCATTTCTCATAAATCGCCGTTTTACACGAAAGAAACATGAATTTGTCAGTTTGAATAGTTCAAAACAGCTTTTTTCTATGTTTTTGCAAGTTTAAACCAGCAATTTTATCGTCAATTCTCATAAATCGCCGTTTCGCACGAAAGAAACATGAATTTATCAGTTTGAATAGTTGAAAACAGCGTTTTTCTATGTTTTTGCAAGTTTAAAACAGCAATTTTATCGTCATTTCTCATAAATCGCCGTTTCGCACGAAAGAAACATGAATTTATCACTTTGAATAGTTGATAACAGCGTTTTTCTATGTTTTTGCAAGTTTAAAACAGCAGTTTTATCGTGATTTCACAAAAATCCACCGTTTCGAACGAAAGAAACCTGAATTTATCAGTTTGAATAGTTAAAAACAGCGTTTTTCTATGTTTTTGCAAGTTTAAAACAGCAATTTTATCGTCATTTCTCATAAATCGCCGTTTCGCACGTAAGAAACATGAATTTATCAGTTTAAATAGTTGAAAACAGGGTTTTTCTATGTTTTTGCAAGTTTAAAACAGCAATTTTATCGTCATTTCTCATAAATCGCCGTTTCGCACGAAAGAAACCTGAATTTATCAGTTTGAATAGTTAAAAACAGCGTTTTTCTATGTTTTTGCAAGTTTAAAACAGCAATTTTATCGTCATTTCTCATAAATCGCCGTTTCGCACGAAAGAAACCTGAATTTATCAGTTTGAATAGTTAAAAACAGCGTTTTTCTAGGTTTTTGCAAGTTTAAAACTGCAATTTTATCGTGATTTCACAAAAATCCACCGTTTCCAACGTAAGAAACATGAATTTATCAGTTTGAATAGTTAAAAACAGCGTTTTTCTATGTTTTTGTAAGTTTAAAACTGCAATTTTATCGTCATTTCTCATAAATCGCCGTTTCTCATGAAAGAAACATGAATTTGTCAGTTCGAGTAGTTCAAAACAGCGTTTTTCTATGTTTTTGCAAGTTTAAAACAGCAATTTTATCGTCATTTCTCATAAATCGCCGATTCGCACGAAAGAAACATGAATTTGTCAGTTTGAATATTTCAAAACAGCGTTTTTCTATGTTTTTTCAAGTTTAAAACAGCAATTTTATCGTCATTTCTCATAAATCGCCGTTTCACACGAAAGAAACATGAATTTGTCAGTTTGAATAGTTCAAAACAGCTTTTTTCTATGTTTTTGCAAGTTTAAACCAGCAATTTTATCGTCAATTCTCATAAATCGCCGTTTCGCACGAAAGAAACATGAATTTATCAGTTTGAATAGTTGAAAACAGCGTTTTTCTATGTTTTTGCAAGTTTAAAACAGCAATTTTATCGTCATTTCTCATAAATCGCCGTTTCGCACGAAAGAAACATGAATTTATCACTTTGAATAGTTTATAACAGCGTTTTTCTATGTTTTTGCAAGTTTAAAACAGCAGTTTTATCGTGATTTCACAAAAATCCACCGTTTCGAACGAAAGAAACCTGAATTTATCAGTTTGAATAGTTAAAAACAGCGGTTTTCTATGTTTTTGCAAGTTTAAAACGGAAATTTTATCGTCATTTCTCATAAATCGCCGTTTCGCACGAAAGAAACATGAATTTATCAGTTTGAATAGTTCAAAACAGCGTTTTTCTATGTTTTGGCCAGTTTAAAACAGCAATTTTATCGTCATTTCTCATAAATCGTCGTTTCGCACGAAAGAAACATGAATTTGTCAGTTTGAATAGTTCAAAACAGCGTTTTTCTATGTTTTTGCAAGTTTAAAACAGCAAATTTATCGTCATTTCTCATAAATCGCCGTTTCGCACGTAAGAAACATGAATTTATCAGTTTAAATAGTTGAAAACAGGGTTTTTCTATGTTTTTGCAAGTTTAAAACAGCAATTTTATCGTCATTTCTCATAAATCGCCGTTTCGCACGGAAGAAACATGAATTTGTCAGTTTAAATAGTTGAAAGCATCGTTTTTCAATGTTTTTGCATGTTTTAAACAGCAATTTTATCGTGATTTCACAAAAATCCACCGTTTCCAACATAAGAAACATGAATTTATCAGTTTGAATAGTTGAAAACAGCATTTTTCTATATTTTTGCAAGTTTAAAACAGCAATTTTATCGTGATTTCACAAAAATCCACCGTTTCCAACGTAAGAAACATGAATTTATCAGTTTGAATAGTTCAAAACAGCGTTTTTATGTGTTTTTGCAAGTTTAAAACAGCAATTTTATCGTCATTTCTCATAAATCGCCGTTTCGCACGAAAGAAACCTGAATTTATCAGTTTGAATAGTTAAAAACAGCGTTTTTCTATGTTTTTGCAAGTTTAAAACAGCAATTTTATCGTCATTTCTCATAAATCGCCGTTTCGCACGAAAGAAACCTGAATTTATCAGTTTGAATAGTTAAAAACAGCGTTTTTCTAGGTTTTTGCAAGTTTAAAACTGCAATTTTATCGTGATTTCACAAAAATCCACCGTTTCCAACGTAAGAAACATGAATTTATCAGTTTGAATAGTTAAAAACAGCGTTTTTCTATGTTTTTGTAAGTTTAAAACTGCAATTTTATCGTCATTTCTCATAAATCGCCGTTTCTCATGAAAGAAACATGAATTTGTCAGTTTGAATAGTTCAAAACAGCGTTTTTATGTGTTTTTGCAAGTTTAAAACAGCAATTTTATCGTAATTTCTCATAAATCGCCGTTTCGCACGGAAGAAACATGAATTTGTCAGTTTGAATAGTTGAAAACATCGTTTTTCAATGTTTTTGCAAGTTTAAAACAGCAATTTTATCGTGATTTCACAAAAATCCACCGTTTCCAATGTAAGAAACATGAATTTGTCAGTTTGAATAGTTCAAAACAGCGTTTTTCTATGTTTTTGCAAGTTTAAAACAGCAATTTTATCGTCATTTCTCATAAATAAAAACATGAATCTGTCAGTTTGAATAGTTCAAAACAGCTTTTTTCAATGTTTTAGCAAGTTTAAAACAGCAATTTTATCGTCAATTCTCATAAATCGCCGTTTCGCACGAAAGAAACATGAATTTATCAGTTTGAATAGTTGAAAACAGCGTTTTTCTATGTTTTTGCAAGTTTAAAACAGCAGTTTTATCGTGATTTCACAAAAATCCACCGTTTCGAACGAAAGAAACATGAATTTATCAGTTTAAATGGTTGAAAACAGCGTTTTTCTATGTTTTTGCAAGTTTAAAACAGCAATTGTATCGTCATTTCTCATAAATCGCCGTTTCGCACGAAAGAAACATGAATTTGGCAGTTTGAATAGTTGAAAACAGCGTTTTTCTATGTTTTTGCAAGTTTAAAACAGCAGTTTTATCGTGATTTCACAAAAATCCACCGTTTCGAACGAAAGAAACATGAATTTGTCAGTTTGAATAGTTCAAAACAGCGTTTTTCTATGTTTTTGCAAGTTTAAAACGGAAATTTTATCGTCATTTCTCATAAATCGCCGTTTCGCACGAAAGAAACATGAATTTATCAGTTTGAATAGTTCAAAACAGCGTTTTTCTATGTTTTGGCCAGTTTAAAACAGCAAATTTATCGTCATTTCTCATAAATCGCCGTTTCGCACGTAAGAAACATGAATTTATCAGTTTAAATAGTTGAAAACAGGGTTTTTCTATGTTTTTGCAAGTTTAAAACAGCAATTTTATCGTCATTTCTCATAAATCGCCGTTTCGCACGGAAGAAACTTGAATTTGTCAGTTTAAATAGTTGAAAGCATCGTTTTTCAATGTTTTTGCATGTTTTAAACAGCAGTTTTATCGTGATTTCACAAAAATCCACCGTTTCCAACGTAAGAAACATTAATTTATCAGTTTGAATAGTTGAAAACAGCATTTTTCTATATTTTTGCAAGTTTAAAACAGCAATTTTATCGTGATTTCACAAAAATCCACCGTTTTCAACGTAAGAAACATGAATTTATCAGTTTGAATAGTTCAAAACAGCGTTTTTATGTGTTTGTGCAAGTTTAAAACAGCAATTTTATCGTCATTTCTCATAAATCGCCGTTTCGCACGAAAGAAACCAGAATTTATCAGTTTGAATAGTTAAAAACAGCGTTTTTCTATGTTTTTGCAAGTTTAAAACTGCAATTTTATCGTGATTTCACAAAAATCCACCGTTTCCAACGTAAGAAACATGAATTTATCAGTTTGAATAGTTAAAAACAGCGTTTTTCAATGTTTTTGTAAGTTTAAAACTGCAATTTTATCGTCATTTCTCATAAATCGCCGTTTCTCATGAAAGAAACATGAATTTGTCAGTTTGAATAGTTCAAAACAGCGTTTTTCTATGTTTTTGCAAGTTTAAAACAGCAAGTTTATCGTCATTTCTCATAAATCGCCGTTTCGCACGAAAGAAACATGAATTTGTCAGTTTGAATAGTTCAAAACAGCGTTATTCTATGTTTTTGCAAGTTTAAAACAGCAATTTTATCGTCAATTCTCATAAATCGCGGTTTCGCACGTAAGAAACCTGAATTTATCAGTTCGAATAGTTAAAAACAGCGTTTTTCTATGTTTTTGCAAGTTTAAAACAGCAATTTTATCGTCATTTCTCATAAATCGCCGTTTCGCACAAAAGAAACATGAATTTGTCAGTTTGAATAGTTCAAAACAGCGTTTTTCTATGTTTTTGCAAGTTTAAAACAGCAATTGTATCGTCATTTCTCATAAATCGCCGTTTCGCACGAAAGAAACATGAATTTGGCAGTTTGAATAGTTGAAAACAGCGTTTTTCTATGTTTTTGCAAGTTTAAAACAGCAGTTTTATCGTGATTTCACAAAAATCCACCGTTTCGAACGAAAGAAACATGAATTTATCAGTTTGAATGGTTGAAAACAGCGTTTTTCTATGTTTTTGCAAGTTTAAAACAGCACTTTTATCGTCATTTCCCATAAATCGCCGTTTCGCACGAAAGAAACCTGAATTTATCAGTTTGAATAGTTAAAAACAGCGTTTTTCTATGTTTTTGTAAGTTTAAAACAGCAATTTTATCGTCATTTCTCATAAATCGCCGTTTTGCACGAAAGAAACATGAATTTGTCAGTTTGAATAGTTCAAAACAGCGTTTTTCTATGTTTTTGCAAGTTAAAAACAGCAATTTTATCGTCATTTCTCATAAATCGTCGTTTCACACTAAAGAAACATGAATTTGTCAGTTTGAATAGTTCAAAACAGCGTTTTTCTATGTTATTGCAAGTTTAAAACCGCAATTTTATCGTCATTTCTCATAAATCGCCGTATCACACGAAAGATACATGAATTTGTCAGTTTGAATAGTTCAAAACAGGGTTTTTCTAAGTTTTTGCAAGTTTAAAACAGCACTTTTATCGTCATTTCCCATAAATCGCCGTTTCGCACGAAAGAAACCTGAATTTATCAGTTTGAATAGTTAAAAACAGCGTTTTTCTATGTTTTTGTAAGTTTAAAACAGCAATTTTATCATCTTTTCTCATAAATCGCCGTTTCGCACGAAAGAAATATGAATTTGTCAGTTTGAATATTTCAAAACAGCGTTTTTCTATGTTTTTGCAAGTTTAAAACAGCAATTTTATCGTCATTTGTTATAAATCGCCGTTTCGCACGAAAGAAACATGAATTTATCAGTTTGAATAGTTGAAAACAGCGTTTTCTATGTTTTTGCAAGTTTAAAACAGCAATTTTATCGTCATTTCTCATAAATCGCCGTTTCGCACGAAAGAAACATGAATTTGTCAGTTTGAATAGTTCAAAACAGCGTTTTTCTATGTTTTTGCAAGTTTAAAACAGCAATTTTATCGTCATTTCTCATAAATCGCCGTTTCGCACGAAAGAAACATGAATTTATCAGTTTTACTAGTTGATAACAGCGTTTTTCTATGTTTTTGCAAGTTTAAAACAGCAGTTTTATCGTGATTTCACAAAAATCCATCGTTTTGAATGAAAGAAACCTGAATTTATCAGTTTGAATAGTTAAAAACAGCGTTTTTCTTTGTTTTTGTAAGTTTAAAACAGCAATTTTATCGTCATTTCTCATAAATCACCGTTTTGCACGAAATAAACATGAATTTGTCAGTTTGAATAGTTCAAAACAGCGTTTTTCTATGTTTTTGCAAGTTAAAAACAGCAATTTTATCGTCATTTCTCATAAATCGTCGTTTCGCACTAAGGAAACATGAATTTGTCAGTTTGAATAGTTCAAAACAGCGTTTTTCTATGTTATTGCAAGTTTAAAACAGCAATTTTATCGTCATTTCTCATAAATCGCCGTATCACAAGAAAGATACATGAATTTGTCAGTTTGAATAGTTCAAAACAGGGGTTTTCTATGTTTTTGCAAGTTTAAAACAGCACTTTTATCGTCATTTCCCATAAATCGCCGTTTCGCACGAAAGAAACATGAATTTGTCAGTTTGAATAGTTCAAAACAGCGTTTTTCTATGTTTTTGCAAGTTTAAAACAGCAATTTTATTGTCATTTTTCATAAATCGCCGTTTCACACGAAAGAAACATGAATTTGTCAGTTTGAATAGTTCAAAACAGCGTTTTTCTATGTTTTTGCAAGTTTAAAACAGCAATTTTATCGTCATTTTTCATAAATCGCCGTTTCGCACGAAAGAAACATGAATTTATCAGTTTTAATAGTTGATAACAGCGTTTTTCTATGTTTTTGCAAGTTTAAAACAGCAGTTTTATCGTGATTTCACAAAAATCCACCGTTTCGAACGAAAGAAACCTGAATTTATCTGTTTGAATAGTTAAAAACAGCGTTTTTCTATGTTTTTGCTAGTTTAAAACAGCAATTTTATCGTCATTTCCCATAAATCGCCGTTTCGCACGAAAGAAACCTGAATTTATCAGTTTGAATAGTTAAAAAGAGCGTTTTTCTATGTTTTTGTAAGTTTAAAACAGCAATTTCATCGTCATTTCTGATAAATCGCCGTTTCGCACGAAAGAAACCTGAATTTATCAGTTTGAATAGTTGAAAACAGCGTTTTTCTATGTTTTTGCAAGTTTAAAACAGCAATTTTATCGTGATTTCACAAAAATCCACCGTTTCCAACGTAAGAAACATGAATTTATCAGTTTGAATAGTTAAAAACAGCGTTTTTCTATGTTTTTGTAAGTTTAAAACAGCAATTTTATCGTCATTTCTCATAAATCGCCGTTTCGCACGAAAGAAACATGAATTTATCAGTTTTACTAGTTGATAACAGCGTTTTTCTATGTTTTTGCAAGTTTAAAACAGCAGTTTTATCGTGATTTCACAAAAATCCATCGTTTTGAACGAAAGAAACCTGAATTTATCAGTTTGAATAGTTAAAAACAGCGTTTTTCTTTGTTTTTGTAAGTTTAAAACAGCAATTTTATCGTCATTTCTCATAAATCGCCGTTTTGCACGAAAGAAACATGAATTTGTCAGTTTGAATAGTTCAAAACAGCGTTTTTCTATGTTTTTGCAAGTTAAAAACAGCAATTTTATCGTCATTTCTCATAAATCGCCGTATCACAAGAAAGATACATGAATTTGTCAGTTTGAATAGTTCAAAATAGGGTTTTTCTATGTTTTTGCAAGTTTAAAACAGCACTTTTATCGTCATTTCCCATAAATCGCCGTTTCGCACGAAAGAAACCTGAATTTATAAGTTTGAATAGTTAAAAACAGCGTTTTTCTATGTTTTTGTAAGTTTAAAACAGCAATTTTATCGTCGTTTCTCATAAATCGCCGTTTCGCACGAAAGAAACATGAATTTGTCAGTTTGAATATTTCAAAACAGCGTTTTTCTATGTTTTTGCAAGTTTAAAGCAGCAATTTTATCGTCATTTGTTATAAATCGCCGTTTCACACGAAAGAAACATGAATTTATCAGTTTGAATAGTTGAAAACAGCGTTTTTCTATGTTTTTGCAAGTTTAAAACAGCAATTTTATCGTCATTTCTCATAAATCGCCGTTTCGCACGAAAGAAACATGAATTTGTCAGTTTGAATAGTTCAAAACAGCGTTTTTCTATGTTTTTGCAAGTTTAAAACAGCAATTTTATCGTCATTTCTCATAAATCGTCGTTTCGCACGAAAGAAACCTGAATTTGTCAGTTTAAATAGTTCAAAACAACGTTTTTCTATGTTTTTGCAAGTTTAAAACAGCAATTTTATCGTCATTTCTCATAAATCGCCGTTTCACACGAAAGAAACATGAGTTTGTCAGTTTGAATAGTTCAAATCAGCGTTTTTCTATGTTTTTGCAAGTTTAAAACAGCAATTTTATCGTCATTTCTCATAAATCGCCGTTTCGCACGAAAGAAACATGAATTTATCAGTTTGAATAGTTGATAACAGCGTTTTTCTATGTTTTTGCAAGTTTAAAACAGCAGTTTTATCGTGATTTCACAAAAATCCACCGTTTCGAACGAAAGAAACCTGAATTTATCTGTTTGAATAGTTAAAAACAGCGTTTTTCTATGTTTTTGCAAATTTAAAACAGCAATTTTATCATCATTTCTCATAAATCGCCGTTTAGCAGGAAAGAAACATGAATTTGTCAGTTTGAATAGTTCAAAACAGCGTTTTTCTATGTTTTTGCTAGTTTAAATAGCAATTTTATCGTCGTTTCCCATAAATCGCCGTTTCGCACGAAAGAAACCTGAATTTATCAGTTTGAATAGTTAAAAACAGCGTTTTTCTATGTTTTTGTAAGTTTAAAACAGCAATTTCATCGTCATTTCACATAAATCGCCGTTTCGCACGAAAGAAACCTGAATTTATCAGTTTGAATAGTTAAAAACAGCGTTTTTCTATGTTTTTGCAAGTTTAAAACAGCAATTTTATCGTGATTTCACAAAAATCCATCGTTTCCAACGTAAGAAACATGAATTTATCAGTTTGAATAGTTAAAAACAGCGTTTTTCTATGTTTTTGTAAGTTTAAAACAGCAATTTTATCGTCATTTCTCATAAATCGCCGTTTCGCACGAAAGAAACATGAATTTATCAGTTTTACTAGTTGATAACAGCGTTTTTCTATGTTTTTGCAAGTTTAAAACAGCAGTTTTATCGTGATTTCACAAAAATCCATCGTTTTGAATGAAAGAAACCTGAATTTATCAGTTTGAATAGTTAAAAACAGCGTTTTTCTTTGTTTTTGTAAGTTTAAAACAGCAATTTTATCGTCATTTCTCATAAATCGCCGTTTTGCACGAAAGAAACATGAATTTGTCAGTTTGAATAGTTCAGAACAGCGTTTTTCTATGTTTTTGCAAGTTAAAAACAGCAATTTTATCGTCATTTCTCATAAATCGTCGTTTCGCACTAAAGAAACATGAATTTGTCAGTTTGAATAGTTCAAAACAGCGTTTTTCTATGTTATTGCAAGTTTAAAACAGCAATTTTATCGTCATTTCTCATAAATCGCCGTATCACAAGAAAGATACATGAATTTGTCAGTTTGAATAGTTCAAAACAGGGTTTTTCTATGTTTTTGCAAGTTTAAAACAGCACTTTTATCGTCATTTCCCATAAATCGCCGTTTCGCACGAAAGAAACCTGAATTTATCAGTTTGAATAGTTAAAAACAGCGTTTTTCTATGTTTTTGTAAGTTTAAAACAGCAATTTTATCGTCGTTTCTCATAAATCGCCGTTTCGCACGAAAGAAACATGAATTTGTCAGTTTGAATATTTCAAAACAGCGTTTTTCTATGTTTTTGCAAGTTTAAAGCAGCAAATTTATCGTCATTTGTTATAAATCGCCGTTTCGCACGAAAGAAACATGAATTTATCAGTTTGAATAGTTGAAAACAGCGTTTTTCTATGTTTTTGCAAGTTTAAAACAGCAATTTTATCGTCATTTCTCATAAATCGCCGTTTCGCACGAAAGAAACATGAATTTGTCAGTTTGAATAGTTCAAAACAGCGTTTTTCTATGTTTTTGCAAGTTTAAAACAGCAATTTTATCGTCATTTCTCATAAATCGCCGTTTCGCACGAAAGAAACCTGAATTTGTCAGTTTGAATAGTTAAAAACAGCGTTTTTCTATGTTTTTGCAAGTTTAAAACAGCAATTTTATCGTCATTTCTCATAAATCGCCATTTCGCACGAAAGAAACCTGAATTTATCAGTTTGGATAGTTAAAAACAGCGTTTTTCTATATTTTTGCAAGTTTAAAACTGCAATTTTATCGTGATTTCACAAAAATCCACCGTTTCCAACGTAAGAAACATGAATTTATCAGTTTGAATAGTTAAAAACAGCGTTTTTCTATGTTTTTGTAAGTTTAAAACTGCAATTTTATCGTCATTTCTCATAAATCGCCGTTTCTCATGAAAGAAACATGAATTTGTCAGTTTGAATAGTTCAAAACAGCGTTTTTCTATGTTTTTTCAAGTTTAAAACAGCAATTTTATCGTGATTTCACAAAAATCCACCGTTTCGAACGTAAGAAACATGAATTTATCAGTTTGAATAGTTGAAAACAGCGTTTTTCTATGTTTTTGCAAGTTTAAAACAGCAATTGTATCGTCATTTCTCATAAATCGCCGTTTCGCACGAAAGAAACCTGAATTTGTCAGTTTGAATAGTTCAAAACAGCGTTTTTCTATGTTTTTGCAAGTTTAAAACAGCAATTTTATCGTCATTTCTCATAAATCGCCGTTTCGCACGAAAGAAACATGAATTTATCAGTTTTAATAGTTGATAACAGCGTTTTTCTATGTTTTTGCAAGTTTAAAACAGCAGTTTTATCGTGATTTCACAAAAATCCATCGTTTTGAACGAAAGAAACCTGAATTTATCAGTTTGAATAGTTAAAAACAGCGTTTTTCTATGTTTTTGTAAGTTTAAAACAGCAATTTTATCGTCATTTCTCATAAATCGCCGTTTTGCACGAAAGAAACATGAATTTGTCAGTTTGAATAGTTCAAAACAGCGTTTTTCTATGTTTTTGCAAGTTAAAAACAGCAATTTTCTCGTCATTTCTCATAAATCGTCGTTTCGCACTAAAGAAACATGAATTTGTCAGTTTGAATAGTTCAAAACAGTGTTTTTCTATGTTTTTGTAAGTTTAAAACAGCAATTTCATCGTCATTTCTCATAAATCGCCATTTCTCACGAAAGAAACATGAATTTGTCAGTTTGAATATTTCAAAACAGCGTTTTTCTATGTTTTTGCAAGTTAAAAACAGCAATTTTATCGTCATTTGTTATAAATCGCCGTTTCGCACGAAAAAAACATGAATTTATCAGTTTGAATAGTTGAAAACAGCGTTTTTCTATGTTTTTGCAAGTTTAAAACAGCAATTTTATCGTCATTTCTCATAAATCGCCGTTTCGCACGAAAGAAACATGAATTTGTCAGTTTGAATAGTTCAAAACAGCGTTTTTCTATGTTTTTGCAAGTTTAAAGAAGCAATTTTATCGTCATTTCTCATAAATCGCCGTTTCGCACGAAAGAAACCTGATTTTGTAAGTTTGAATAGTTCAAAACAGCGTTTTTCTATGTTTTTGCAAGTTTAAAACAGCAATTTTATCGTCAATTCTCATAAATCGCCGTTTCACACGAATGAAACAAGAATTTGTCAGTTTGAATAGTTAAAAACAGCGTTTTTCTATGTTTTTGCAAGTTTAAAACAGCAATTTTATCGTCATTTCTCATAAATCGCCGTTTAGCAGGAAAGAAACATGAATTTGTCAGTTTGAATAGTTCAAAACAGCGTTTTTCTATGTTTTTGCAAGTTTAAAGAAGCAATTTTATCGTCATTTCTCATAAATCGCCGTTTCGCACGAAAGAAACCTGATTTTGTCAGTTTGAATAGTTCAAAACAGCGTTTTTCTATGTTTTTGCAAGTTTAAAACAGCAATTTTATCGTCATTTCTCATAAATCGCCGTTTCACACGAATGAAACAAGAATTTGTCAGTTTGAATAGTTAAAAACAGCGTTTTTCTATGTTTTTGCAAGTTTAAAACAGCAATTTTATCGTCATTTCTCATAAATCGCCGTTTAGCAGGAAAGAAACATGAATTTGTCAGTTTGAATAGTTCAAAACAGCGTTTTTCTATGTTTTTGCAAGTTTAAAACAGCAATTTTATCGTCATTTCTCATAAATTGCCGTTTCGCACGAAAGAAACATGAATTTGTCAGTTTGAATAGTTCAAAACAGCGTTTTTCTATGTTTTTGCAAGTTTAAAACAGCAATTTTATCGTGATTTCACAAAAATCCACCGTTTCGAACGTAAGAAACATAAATTTATCAGTTTGAATAGTTGAAAACAGCGTTTTTCTATGTTTTTGCAAGTTTAAAACAGCAATTTTATCGTAATTTCTCATAAATCGCCGTTTCGCACGGAAGAAACATGAATTTGTCAGTTTGAATAGTTGAAAACATCGTTTTTCAATGTGTTTGCAAGTTTAAAACAGCAATTTTATCGTGATTTCACAAAAATCCACCGTTTCCAATGTAAGAAACATAAATTTATCAGTTTGAATAGTTGAAAACAGCGTTTTTCTATGTTTTTGCAAGTTTAAAACAGCAATTTTATCGTGATTTCACAAAAATCCACCGTTTCGAACGTAAGAAACATGAATTTATCAGTTTAAATAGTTGAAAACAGCGTTTTTCTATGTTTTTGCAAGTTTAAAACAGCAATTTTATCGTCATTTCTCATAAATCGCCGTTTCGCACGAAAGAAACATGAATTTGTCAGTTTGAATAGTTCAAAACAGCGTTATTCTATGTTTTTGCAAGTTTAAAACAGCAATTTTATCGTCATTTCTCATAAATCGCCGTTTCGCACGAAAGAAACATGAATTTATCAGTTTGAATAGTTGAAAACAGCGTTTTTCTATATTTTTGCAAGTTTAAAAGAGCAATTTTATCGTCATTTCTCATAAATCGCCGTTTCGCACGAAAGAAACATGAATTTGTCAGTTTGAATAGTTCAAAACAGCGTTATTCTATGTTTTTGCAAGTTTAAAACAGCAATTTTATCGTCATTTCTCATAAATCGCCGGTTCGCACGAAAGAAACCTGAATTTATCAGTTTGAATAGTTAAAAACAGCGTTTTTCTATGTTTTTGCAAGTTTAAAACAGCAATTTTATCGTCATTTCTCATAAATCGCCGTTTCGCACAAAAGAAACATGAATTTGTCAGTTTGAATAGTTCAAAACAGCGTTTTTCTATGTTTTTGCAAGTTTAAAACAGCAATTGTATCGTCATTTCTCATAAATCGCCGTTTCGCACGAAAGAAACATGAATTTGGCAGTTTGAATAGTTGAAAACAGCGTTTTTCTATGTTTTTGCAAGTTTAAAACAGCAGTTTTATCGTGATTTCACAAAAATTCACCGTTTCGAACGAAAGAAACATGAATTTATCAGTTTGAATGGTTGAAAACAGTGTTTTTCTATGTTTTTGCAAGTTTAATACAGCAATTTTATCATCATTTCTCATAAATCGCCGTTTCGCACGAAAGAAACATGAATTTATCAGTTTTAATAGTTGATAACAGCGTTTTTCTATGTTTTTGCAAGTTTAAAACAGCAGTTTTATCGTGATTTCACAAAAATCCACCGTTTTGAACGAAAGAAACCTGAATTTATCAGTTTGAATAGTTAAAAACAGCGTTTTTCTATGTTTTTGTAAGTTTAAAACAGCAATTTTATCGTCATTTCTCATAAATCGCCGTTTCGCACGAAAGAAACATGAATTTGTCAGTTTGAATAGTTCAAAACAGCGTTTTTCTATGTTTTTGCAAGTTAAAAACAGCAATTTTATCGTCATTTCTCATAAATCGTCGTTTCACACTAAAGAAACATGAATTTGTCAGTTTGAATAGTTCAAAACAGCGTTTTTCTATGTTATTGCAAGTTTAAAACAGCAATTTTATCGTCATTTCTCATAAATCGCCGTATCACACGAAAGATACATGAATTTGTCAGTTTGAATAGTTCAAAACAGGGTTTTTCTATGTTTTTGCAAGTTTAAAACAGCACTTTTATAGTCATTTCCCATAAATCGCCGTTTCGCACGAAAGAAACCTGAATTTATCAGTTTGAATAGTTAAAAACAGCGTTTTTCTATGTTTTTGCAAGTTTAAAACAGCAATTTTATCGTCATTTCTCATAAATCGCCGTTTCGCACGAAAGAAACATGAATTTGTCAGTTTGAATAGTACAAAACAGCGTTTTTCTATGTTTTTGCAAGTTTAAAACAGCAATTTTATCGTCATTTCTCATAAATCGCCGTTTCGCACAAAAGAAACCTGAATTTGTCAGTTTGAATAGTTCAAAACAGCGTTTTTCTATGTTTTTGCAAGTTTAAAACAGCAATTTTATCGTCATTTCTCATAAATCGCCGTTTCGCACGAAAGAAACATGAATTTATCAGTTTTAATAGTTGATAACAGCGTTTTTCTATGTTTTTGCAAGTTTAAAACAGCAGTTTTATCGTGATTTCACAAAAATCCATCGTTTTGAACGAAAGAAACCTGAATTTATCAGTTTGAATAGTTAAAAACAGCGTTTTTCTATGTTTTTGTAAGTTTAAAACAGCAATTTTATCGTCATTTCTCATAAATCGCCGTTTTGCACGAAAGAAACATGAATTTGTCAGTTTGAATAGTTCAAAACAGCGTTTTTCTATGTTTTTGCAAGTTAAAAACAGCAATTTTCTCGTCATTTCTCATAAATCGTCGTTTCGCACTAAAGAAACATGAATTTGTCAGTTTGAATAGTTCAAAACAGTGTTTTTCTATGTTTTTGTAAGTTTAAAACAGCAATTTCATCGTCATTTCTCATAAATCGCCGTTTCTCACGAAAGAAACATGAATTTGTCAGTTTGAATATTTCAAAACAGCGTTTTTCTATGTTTTTGCAAGTTTAAAACAGCAATTTTATCGTCATTTGTTATAAATCGCCGTTTCGCACGAAAGAAACATGAATTTATCAGTTTGAATAGTTGAAAACAGCGTTTTTCTATGTTTTTGCAAGTTTAAAACAGCAATTTTATCGTCATTTCTCATAAATCGCCGTTTCGCACGAAAGAAACATGAATTTGTCAGTTTGAATAGTTCAAAACAGCGTTTTTCTATGTTTTTGCAAGTTTAAAGAAGCAATTTTATCGTCATTTCTCATAAATCGCCGTTTCGCACGAAAGAAACCTGATTTTGTCAGTTTGAATAGTTCAAAACAGCGTTTTTCAATGTTTTTGCAAGTTTAAAACAGCAATTTTATCGTCATTTCTCATAAATCGCCGTTTCACACGAATGAAACAAGAATTTGTCAGTTTGAATAGTTAAAAACAGCGTTTTTCTATGTTTTTGCAAGTTTAAAACAGCAATTTTATCGTCATTTCTCATAAATCGCCGTTTAGCAGGAAAGAAACATGAATTTGTCAGTTTGAATAGTTCAAAACAGCGTTTTTCTATGTTTTTGCAAGTTTAAAACAGCAATTTTATCGTCATTTCTCATAAATCGCCGTTTCGCACGAAAGAAACATGAATTTGTCAGTTTGAATAGTTCAAAACAGCGTTTTTCTATGTTTTTGCAAGTTTAAAACAGCAATTTTATCGTGATTTCACAAAAATCCACCGTTTCGAACGTAAGAAACATAAATTTATCAGTTTGAATAGTTGAAAACAGCGTTTTTCTATGTTTTTGCAAGTTTAAAACAGCAATTTTATCGTAATTTCTCATAAATCGCCGTTTCGCACGGAAGAAACATGAATTTGTCAGTTTGAATAGTTGAAAACATCGTTTTTCAATGTGTTTGCAAGTTTAAAACAGCAATTTTATCGTGATTTCACAAAAATCCACCGTTTCCAATGTAAGAAACATAAATTTATCAGTTTGAATAGTTGAAAACAGCGTTTTTCTATGTTTTTGCAAGTTTAAAACAGCAATTTTATCGTGATTTCACAAAAATCCACCGTTTCGAACGTAAGAAACAGGAATTTATCAGTTTAAATAGTTGAAAACAGCGTTTTTCTATGTTTTTGCAAGTTTAAAACAGCAATTTTATCGTCATTTCTCATAAATCGCCGTTTCGCACGAAAGAAACATGAATTTGTCAGTTTGAATAGTTAAAAACAGCGTTTTTCTATGTTTTTGTAAGTTTAAAACAGCAATTTTATCGTCATTTCTCATAAATCGCCGTTTCGCACGAAAGAAACATGAATTTGTCAGTTTGAATAGTTCAAAACAGCGTTTTTCTATGTTTTTGCAAGTTAAAAACAGCAATTTTATCGTCATTTCTCATAAATCGTCGTTTCACACTAAAGAAACATGAATTTGTCAGTTTGAATAGTTCAAAACAGCGTTTTTCTATGTTATTGCAAGTTTAAAACAGCAATTTTATCGTCATTTCTCATAAATCGCCGTTTCGCACGAAAGAAACATGAATTTGTCAGTTTGAATAGTTCAAAACAGCGTTTTTCTATGTTTTTGCAAGTTTAAAACAGCAATTTTATCGTCATTTCTCATAAATCGCCGTTTCGCACGAAAGAAACCTGAATTTGTCAGTTTGAATAGTTCAAAACAGCGTTTTTCTATGTTTTTGCAAGTTTAAAACAGCAATTTTATCGTCATTTCTCATAAATCGCCGTTTCGCACGAAAGAAACATGAATTTATCAGTTTTAATAGTTGATAACAGCGTTTTTCTATGTTTTTGCAAGTTTAAAACAGCAGTTTTATCGTGATTTCACAAAAATCCATCGTTTTGAACGAAAGAAACCTGAATTTATCAGTTTGAATAGTTAAAAACAGCGTTTTTCTATGTTTTTGTAAGTTTAAAACAGCAATTTTATCGTCATTTCTCATAAATCGCCGTTTTGCACGAAAGAAACATGAATTTGTCAGTTTGAATAGTTCAAAACAGCGTTTTTCTATGTTTTTGCAAGTTAAAAACAGCAATTTTCTCGTCATTTCTCATAAATCGTCGTTTCGCACTAAAGAAACATGAATTTGTCAGTTTGAATAGTTCAAAACAGTGTTTTTCTATGTTTTTGTAAGTTTAAAACAGCAATTTCATCGTCATTTCTCATAAATCGCCATTTCTCACGAAAGAAACATGAATTTGTCAGTTTGAATATTTCAAAACAGCGTTTTTCTATGTTTTTGCAAGTTAAAAACAGCAATTTTATCGTCATTTGTTATAAATCGCCGTTTCGCACGAAAAAAACATGAATTTATCAGTTTGAATAGTTGAAAACAGCGTTTTTCTATGTTTTTGCAAGTTTAAAACAGCAATTTTATCGTCATTTCTCATAAATCGCCGTTTCGCACGAAAGAAACATGAATTTGTCAGTTTGAATAGTTCAAAACAGCGTTTTTCTATGTTTTTGCAAGTTTAAAGAAGCAATTTTATCGTCATTTCTCATAAATCGCCGTTTCGCACGAAAGAAACCTGATTTTGTAAGTTTGAATAGTTCAAAACAGCGTTTTTCTATGTTTTTGCAAGTTTAAAACAGCAATTTTATCGTCAATTCTCATAAATCGCCGTTTCACACGAATGAAACAAGAATTTGTCAGTTTGAATAGTTAAAAACAGCGTTTTTCTATGTTTTTGCAAGTTTAAAACAGCAATTTTATCGTCATTTCTCATAAATCGCCGTTTAGCAGGAAAGAAACATGAATTTGTCAGTTTGAATAGTTCAAAACAGCGTTTTTCTATGTTTTTGCAAGTTTAAAGAAGCAATTTTATCGTCATTTCTCATAAATCGCCGTTTCGCACGAAAGAAACCTGATTTTGTCAGTTTGAATAGTTCAAAACAGCGTTTTTCTATGTTTTTGCAAGTTTAAAACAGCAATTTTATCGTCATTTCTCATAAATCGCCGTTTCACACGAATGAAACAAGAATTTGTCAGTTTGAATAGTTAAAAACAGCGTTTTTCTATGTTTTTGCAAGTTTAAAACAGCAATTTTATCGTCATTTCTCATAAATCGCCGTTTAGCAGGAAAGAAACATGAATTTGTCAGTTTGAATAGTTCAAAACAGCGTTTTTCTATGTTTTTGCAAGTTTAAAACAGCAATTTTATCGTCATTTCTCATAAATTGCCGTTTCGCACGAAAGAAACATGAATTTGTCAGTTTGAATAGTTCAAAACAGCGTTTTTCTATGTTTTTGCAAGTTTAAAACAGCAATTTTATCGTGATTTCACAAAAATCCACCGTTTCGAACGTAAGAAACATAAATTTATCAGTTTGAATAGTTGAAAACAGCGTTTTTCTATGTTTTTGCAAGTTTAAAACAGCAATTTTATCGTAATTTCTCATAAATCGCCGTTTCGCACGGAAGAAACATGAATTTGTCAGTTTGAATAGTTGAAAACATCGTTTTTCAATGTGTTTGCAAGTTTAAAACAGCAATTTTATCGTGATTTCACAAAAATCCACCGTTTCCAATGTAAGAAACATAAATTTATCAGTTTGAATAGTTGAAAACAGCGTTTTTCTATGTTTTTGCAAGTTTAAAACAGCAATTTTATCGTGATTTCACAAAAATCCACCGTTTCGAACGTAAGAAACATGAATTTATCAGTTTAAATAGTTGAAAACAGCGTTTTTCTATGTTTTTGCAAGTTTAAAACAGCAATTTTATCGTCATTTCTCATAAATCGCCGTTTCGCACGAAAGAAACATGAATTTGTCAGTTTGAATAGTTCAAAACAGCGTTATTCTATGTTTTTGCAAGTTTAAAACAGCAATTTTATCGTCATTTCTCATAAATCGCCGTTTCGCACGAAAGAAACATGAATTTATCAGTTTGAATAGTTGAAAACAGCGTTTTTCTATATTTTTGCAAGTTTAAAAGAGCAATTTTATCGTCATTTCTCATAAATCGCCGTTTCGCACGAAAGAAACATGAATTTGTCAGTTTGAATAGTTCAAAACAGCGTTATTCTATGTTTTTGCAAGTTTAAAACAGCAATTTTATCGTCATTTCTCATAAATCGCCGGTTCGCACGAAAGAAACCTGAATTTATCAGTTTGAATAGTTAAAAACAGCGTTTTTCTATGTTTTTGCAAGTTTAAAACAGCAATTTTATCGTCATTTCTCATAAATCGCCGTTTCGCACAAAAGAAACATGAATTTGTCAGTTTGAATAGTTCAAAACAGCGTTTTTCTATGTTTTTGCAAGTTTAAAACAGCAATTGTATCGTCATTTCTCATAAATCGCCGTTTCGCACGAAAGAAACATGAATTTGGCAGTTTGAATAGTTGAAAACAGCGTTTTTCTATGTTTTTGCAAGTTTAAAACAGCAGTTTTATCGTGATTTCACAAAAATTCACCGTTTCGAACGAAAGAAACATGAATTTATCAGTTTGAATGGTTGAAAACAGTGTTTTTCTATGTTTTTGCAAGTTTAATACAGCAATTTTATCATCATTTCTCATAAATCGCCGTTTCGCACGAAAGAAACATGAATTTATCAGTTTTAATAGTTGATAACAGCGTTTTTCTATGTTTTTGCAAGTTTAAAACAGCAGTTTTATCGTGATTTCACAAAAATCCACCGTTTTGAACGAAAGAAACCTGAATTTATCAGTTTGAATAGTTAAAAACAGCGTTTTTCTATGTTTTTGTAAGTTTAAAACAGCAATTTTATCGTCATTTCTCATAAATCGCCGTTTCGCACGAAAGAAACATGAATTTGTCAGTTTGAATAGTTCAAAACAGCGTTTTTCTATGTTTTTGCAAGTTAAAAACAGCAATTTTATCGTCATTTCTCATAAATCGTCGTTTCACACTAAAGAAACATGAATTTGTCAGTTTGAATAGTTCAAAACAGCGTTTTTCTATGTTATTGCAAGTTTAAAACAGCAATTTTATCGTCATTTCTCATAAATCGCCGTATCACACGAAAGATACATGAATTTGTCAGTTTGAATAGTTCAAAACAGGGTTTTTCTATGTTTTTGCAAGTTTAAAACAGCACTTTTATAGTCATTTCCCATAAATCGCCGTTTCGCACGAAAGAAACCTGAATTTATCAGTTTGAATAGTTAAAAACAGCGTTTTTCTATGTTTTTGCAAGTTTAAAACAGCAATTTTATCGTCATTTCTCATAAATCGCCGTTTCGCACGAAAGAAACATGAATTTGTCAGTTTGAATAGTACAAAACAGCGTTTTTCTATGTTTTTGCAAGTTTAAAACAGCAATTTTATCGTCATTTCTCATAAATCGCCGTTTCGCACAAAAGAAACCTGAATTTGTCAGTTTGAATAGTTCAAAACAGCGTTTTTCTATGTTTTTGCAAGTTTAAAACAGCAATTTTATCGTCATTTCTCATAAATCGCCGTTTCGCACGAAAGAAACATGAATTTATCAGTTTTAATAGTTGATAACAGCGTTTTTCTATGTTTTTGCAAGTTTAAAACAGCAGTTTTATCGTGATTTCACAAAAATCCATCGTTTTGAACGAAAGAAACCTGAATTTATCAGTTTGAATAGTTAAAAACAGCGTTTTTCTATGTTTTTGTAAGTTTAAAACAGCAATTTTATCGTCATTTCTCATAAATCGCCGTTTTGCACGAAAGAAACATGAATTTGTCAGTTTGAATAGTTCAAAACAGCGTTTTTCTATGTTTTTGCAAGTTAAAAACAGCAATTTTCTCGTCATTTCTCATAAATCGTCGTTTCGCACTAAAGAAACATGAATTTGTCAGTTTGAATAGTTCAAAACAGTGTTTTTCTATGTTTTTGTAAGTTTAAAACAGCAATTTCATCGTCATTTCTCATAAATCGCCGTTTCTCACGAAAGAAACATGAATTTGTCAGTTTGAATATTTCAAAACAGCGTTTTTCTATGTTTTTGCAAGTTTAAAACAGCAATTTTATCGTCATTTGTTATAAATCGCCGTTTCGCACGAAAGAAACATGAATTTATCAGTTTGAATAGTTGAAAACAGCGTTTTTCTATGTTTTTGCAAGTTTAAAACAGCAATTTTATCGTCATTTCTCATAAATCGCCGTTTCGCACGAAAGAAACATGAATTTGTCAGTTTGAATAGTTCAAAACAGCGTTTTTCTATGTTTTTGCAAGTTTAAAGAAGCAATTTTATCGTCATTTCTCATAAATCGCCGTTTCGCACGAAAGAAACCTGATTTTGTCAGTTTGAATAGTTCAAAACAGCGTTTTTCAATGTTTTTGCAAGTTTAAAACAGCAATTTTATCGTCATTTCTCATAAATCGCCGTTTCACACGAATGAAACAAGAATTTGTCAGTTTGAATAGTTAAAAACAGCGTTTTTCTATGTTTTTGCAAGTTTAAAACAGCAATTTTATCGTCATTTCTCATAAATCGCCGTTTAGCAGGAAAGAAACATGAATTTGTCAGTTTGAATAGTTCAAAACAGCGTTTTTCTATGTTTTTGCAAGTTTAAAACAGCAATTTTATCGTCATTTCTCATAAATCGCCGTTTCGCACGAAAGAAACATGAATTTGTCAGTTTGAATAGTTCAAAACAGCGTTTTTCTATGTTTTTGCAAGTTTAAAACAGCAATTTTATCGTGATTTCACAAAAATCCACCGTTTCGAACGTAAGAAACATAAATTTATCAGTTTGAATAGTTGAAAACAGCGTTTTTCTATGTTTTTGCAAGTTTAAAACAGCAATTTTATCGTAATTTCTCATAAATCGCCGTTTCGCACGGAAGAAACATGAATTTGTCAGTTTGAATAGTTGAAAACATCGTTTTTCAATGTGTTTGCAAGTTTAAAACAGCAATTTTATCGTGATTTCACAAAAATCCACCGTTTCCAATGTAAGAAACATAAATTTATCAGTTTGAATAGTTGAAAACAGCGTTTTTCTATGTTTTTGCAAGTTTAAAACAGCAATTTTATCGTGATTTCACAAAAATCCACCGTTTCGAACGTAAGAAACAGGAATTTATCAGTTTAAATAGTTGAAAACAGCGTTTTTCTATGTTTTTGCAAGTTTAAAACAGCAATTTTATCGTCATTTCTCATAAATCGCCGTTTCGCACGAAAGAAACATGAATTTGTCAGTTTGAATAGTTCAAAACAGCGTTATTCTATGTTTTTGCAAGTTTAAAACGGCAATTTTATCGTCATTTCTCATAAATCGCCGTTTCGCACGAAAGAAACATGAATTTATCAGTTTGAATAGTTGAAAACAGCGTTTTTCTATATTTTTGCAAGTTTAAAACAGCAATTTTATCGTCATTTCTCAAAAATCGCCGTTTCGCACGAAAGAAACATGAATTTGTCAGTTTGAATAGTTCAAAACAGCGTTATTCTATGTTTTTGCAAGTTTAAAACAGCAATTTTATCGTCAATTCTCATAAATCGCCGTTTCGCACGAAAGAAACCTGAATTTATCAGTTTGAATAGTTAAAAACAGCGTTTTTCTATGTTTTTGCAAGTTTAAAACAGCAATTTTATCGTCATTTCTCATAAATCGCCGTTTCGCACAAAAGAAACATGAATTTGTCAGTTTGAATAGTTCAAAACAGCGTTTTTCTATGTTTTTGCAAGTTTAAAACAGCAATTGTATCGTCATTTCTCATAAATCGCCGTTTCGCACGAAAGAAACATGAATTTGGCAGTTTGAATAGTTGAAAACAGCGTTTTTCTATGTTTTTGCAAGTTTAAAACAGCAGTTTTATCGTGATTTCACAAAAATTCACCGTTTCGAACGAAAGAAACATGAATTTATCAGTTTGAATGGTTGAAAACAGTGTTTTTCTATGTTTTTGCAAGTTTAATACAGCAATTTTATCGTCATTTCTCATAAATCGCCGTTTCGCACGAAAGAAACATGAATTTATCAGTTTTAATAGTTGATAACAGCGTTTTACTATGTTTTTGCAAGTTTAAAACAGCAGTTTTATCGTGATTTCACAAAAATCCACCGTTTTGAACGAAAGAAACCTGAATTTATCAGTTTGAATAGTTAAAAACAGCGTTTTTCTATGTTTTTGTAAGTTTAAAACAGCAATTTTATCGTCATTTCTCATAAATCGCCGTTTCGCACGAAAGAAACATGAATTTGTCAGTTTGAATAGTTCAAAACAGCGTTTTTCTATGTTTTTGCAAGTTAAAAACAGCAATTTTATCGTCATTTCTCATAAATCGTCGTTTCACACTAAAGAAACATGAATTTGTCAGTTTGAATAGTTCAAAACAGCGTTTTTCTATGTTATTGCAAGTTTAAAACAGCAATTTTATCGTCATTTCTCATAAATCGCCGTATCACACGAAAGATACATGAATTTGTCAGTTTGAATAGTTCAAAACAGGGTTTTTCTATGTTTTTGCAAGTTTAAAACAGCACTTTTATCGTCATTTCCCATAAATCGCCGTTTCGCACGAAAGAAACCTGAATTTATCAGTTTGAATAGTTAAAAACAGCGTTTTTCTATGTTTTTGCAAGTTTAAAACAGCAATTTTATCGTCATTTCTCATAAATCGCCGTTTCGCACGAAAGAAACATGAATTTGTCAGTTTGAATAGTTCAAAACAGCGTTTTTCTATGTTTTTGTAAGTTTAAAACAGCAATTTTATCGTCATTTCTCATAAATCGCCGTTTCGCACGAAAGAAACCTGAATTTGTCAGTTTGAATAGTTCAAAACAGCGTTTTTCTATGTTTTTGCAAGTTTAAAACAGCAATTTTATCGTCATTTCTCATAAATCGCCGTTTCGCACGAAAGAAACATGAATTTATCAGTTTTAATAGTTGATAACAGCGTTTTTCTATGTTTTTGCAAGTTTAAAACAGCAGTTTTATCGTGATTTCACAAAAATCCATCGTTTTAAACGAAAGAAACCTGAATTTATCAGTTTGAATAGTTAAAAACAGCGTTTTTCTATGTTTTTGTAAGTTTAAAACAGCAATTTTATCGTCATTTCTCATAAATCGCCGTTTTGCACGAAAGAAACATGAATTTGTCAGTTTGAATAGTTCAAAACAGCGTTTTTCTATGTTTTTGCAAGTTAAAAACAGCAATTTTATCGTCATTTCTCATAAATCGTCGTTTCGCACTAAAGAAACATGAATTTGTCAGTTTGAATAGTTCAAAACAGCGTTTTTCTATGTTATTGCAAGTTTAAAACAGCAATTTTATCGTCATTTCTTATAAATCGCCGTATCACAAGAAAGATACATAAATTTGTCAGTTTGAATAGTTCAAAACAGGGTTTTTCTATGTTTTTGCAAGTTTAAAACAGCACTTTTATCGTCATTTCCCATAAATCGCCGTTTCGCACGAAAGAAACCTGGAGTTATCAGTTTGAATAGTTAAAAACAGCGTTTTTCTATGTTTTTGTAAGTTTAAAACAGCAATTTTATCGTCGTTTCTCATAAATCGCCGTTTCGCACGAAAGAAACATGAATTTGTCAGTTTGAATATTTCAAAACAGCGTTTTTCTATGTTTTTGCAAGTTAAAAGCAGCAATTTTATCGTCATTTGTTATAAATCGCCGTTTCGCACGAAAGAAACCTGAATTTATCAGTTTGAATAGTTAAAAACAGCGTTTTTCTATGTTTTTGCAAGTTTAAAACAGCAATTTTATCGTCATTTCTCATAAATCGCCGTTTCGCATGAAAGAAACATGAATTTGTCAGTTTGAATAGTTCAAAACAGCGTTTTTCTATGTTTTTGCAAGTTTAAAACAGCAATTTATCGTCATTTCTCATAAATCGCCGTTTCGCACGAAAGAAACCTGAATTTGTCAGTTTGAATAATTCAAAACAGCGTTTTTCTATGTTTTTGCAATTTAAAACAGCAATTTTATCGTCATTTCTCATAAATCGCCGTTTTGCACGAAAGAAACATGAATTTGTCAGTTTGAATAGTTCAAAACAGCGTTTTTCTATGTTTTTGCAAGTTTAAAACAGCACTTTTATCGTCATTTCCCATAAATCGCCGTTTCGCACGAAAGAAACCTGGATTTATCAGTTTGAATAGTTAAAAACAGCGTTTTTCTATGTTTTGTAAGTTTAAAACAGCAATTTTATCGTCGTTTCTCATAAATCGCCGTTCGCACGAAAGAAACATGAATTTGTCAGTTTAAATATTTCAAAACAGCGTTTTTCTATGTTTTTGCAAGTTTAAAGCAGCAATTTTATCGTCATTTGTTATAAATCGCCGTTTCGCACGAAAGAAACCTGAATTTATCAGTTTGAATAGTTAAAAACAGCGTTTTTCTATGTTTTTGCAAGTTTAAAACAGCAATTTTATCGTCATTTCTCATAAATCGCCGTTTCGCACGAAAGAAACATGAATTTGTCAGTTTGAATAGTTCAAAACAGCGTTTTTCTATGTTTTTGCAAGTTTAAAACAGCAATTTTATCGTCATTTCTCATAAATCGCCGTTTCGCACGAAAGAAACCTGAATTTGTCAGTTTGAATAATTCAAAACAGCGTTTTTCTATGTTTTTGCAAGTTTAAAACAGCAATTTTATCGTCATTACTCATAAATCGCCGTTTCGCACGAAAGAAACATGAATTTATCAGTTTTAATAGTTGATAACAGCGTTTTTCTATGTTTTTGCAAGTTTAAAACAGCAATTTTATCGTCGTTTCTCATAAATCGCCGTTTCGCACGAAAGAAACATGAATTTGTCAGTTTAAATATTTCAAAACAGCGTTTTTCTATGTTTTTGCAAGTTTAAAGCAGCAATTTATCGTCATTTGTTATAAATCGCCGTTTCGCACGAAAGAAACCTGAATTTATCAGTTTGAATAGTTAAAAACAGCGTTTTTCTATGTTTTTGCAAGTTAAAACAGCAATTTTATCGTCATTTCTCATAAATCGCCGTTTCGCACGAAAGAAACATGAATTTGTCAGTTTGAATAGTTCAAAACAGCGTTTTTCTATGTTTTTGCAAGTTTAAAACAGCAATTTTATCGTCATTTCTCATAAATCGCCGTTTCGCACGAAAGAAACCTGAATTTGTCAGTTTGAATAATTCAAAACAGCGTTTTTCTATGTTTTTGCAAGTTTAAAACAGCAATTTTATCGTCCATTACTCATAAATCGCCGTTTCGCACGAAAGAAACATGAATTTATCAGTTTTAATAGTTGATAACAGCGTTTTCTATGTTTTTGCAAGTTTAAAACAGCAATTTTATCGTCATTTCTCATAAATCGCCGTTTCGCACGAAAGAAACCTGAATTTGTCAGTTTGAATAGTTCAAAACAGCGTTTTTCTATGTTTTTGCAAGTTTAAAACAGCAATTTTATCGTCATTACTCATAAATCGCCGTTTCGCACGAAAGAAACATGAATTTATCAGTTTTAATAGTTGATAACAGCGTTTTTCTATGTTTTTGCAAGTTTAAAACAGCAGTTTTATCGTGATTTCACAAAAATCCATCGTTTTGAACGAAAGAAACCTGAATTTATCAGTTTGAATAGTTAAAAACAGCGTTTTTCTATGTTTTTGTAAGTTTAAAACAGCAATTTTATCGTCATTTTTCATAAATCGCCGTTTTGCACGAAAGAAACATGAATTTGTCAGTTTGAATAGTTCAAAACAGCGTTTTTCTATGTTTTTGCAAGTTAAAAACAGCAATTTTATCGTCATTTCTCATAAATCGTCGTTTCGCACTAAAGAAACATGAATTTGTCAGTTTGAATAGTTCAAAACAGCGTTTTTCTATGTTATTGCAAGTTTAAAACAGCAATTTTATCGTCCATTTCTCATAAATCGCCGTATCACAAGAAAGATACATGAATTTGTCAGTTTGAATAGTTCAAAACAGGGTTTTTCTATGTTTTTGCAAGTTTAAAACAGCACTTTTATCGTCATTTCCCATCAATCGCCGTTTCGCACGAAAGAAACCTGGATTTATCAGTTTGAATAGTTAAAAACAGCGTTTTTCTATGTTTTTGTAAGTTTAAAACAGCAATTTTATCGTCGTTTCTCATAAATCGCCGTTTCGCACGAAAGAAACATGAATTTGTCAGTTTGAATATTTCAAAACAGCGTTTTTCTATGTTTTTGCAAGTTTAAAGCAGCAATTTTATCGTCATTTGTTATAAATCGCCGTTTCGCACGGAAGAAACATGAATTTATCAGTTTGAATAGTTGAAAACAGCGTTTTTCTATGTTTTTGCAAGTTTAAAATAGCAATTTTATCGTCATTTCTCATAAATCGCCGTTTCGCACGAAGAAACATGAATTTGTCAGTTTGAAAAGTTAAAAACAGCGTTTTTCTATGTTTTTGCAAGTTTAAAACAGCAATTTTATCGTCATTTCTCATAAATCGCCGTTTCGCACGAAAGAAACCTGAATTTGTCAGTTTGAATAGTTCAAAACAGCGTTTTTCTATGTTTTTGCAAGTTTAAAACAGCAATATTATCGTCATTTCTCATAAATCGCCGTTTCACACGAAAGAAACATGAATTTGTCAGTTTTGAATAGTTCAAAACAGCGTTTTTCTATGTTTTTGCAAGTTTAAAACAGCAATTTTATCGTCATTTCTCATAAATCGCCGTTTCGCACGAAAGAAACATGAATTTATCAGTTTGAATAGTTGATAACAGCGTTTTTCTATGTTTTTGCAAGTTTAAAACAGCAGTTTTATCGTGATTTCACAAAATCCACCGTTTCGAACGAAAGAAACCTGAATTTATCTGTTTGAATAGTTAAAAACAGCGTTTTTCTATGTTTTTGCAAGTTTAAAACAGCAATTTTATCGTCATTTCTCATAAATCGCCGTTTAGCAGGAAAGAAACATGAATTTGTCAGTTTGAATAGTTCAAAACAGCGTTTTTCTATGTTTTTGCTAGTTTAAAACAGCAATTTTATCGTCATTTCCCATAAATCGCCGTTTCGCACAAAAGAAACCTGAATTTATCAGTTTGAATAGTTAAAAACAGCGTTTTTCTATGTTTTTTTAAGTTTAAAACAGCAATTTCATCGTCATTTCTCATAAATCGCCGTTTCTCACGAAAGAAACATGAATTTGTCAGTTTGAATATTTCAAAACAGCGTTTTTCTATGTTTTTGCAAGTTCAAAACAGCAATTTTATCGTCATTTGTTATAAATCGCCGTTTCGCACGAAAGAAACAAGAATTTATCAGTTTGAATAGTTGAAAACAGCGTTTTTCTATGTTTTTGCAAGTTTAAAACAGCAATTTTATCGTCATTTCTCATAAATCGCCGTTTCGCACGAAAGAAACATGAATTTGTCAGTTTGAATAGTTCAAAACAGCGTTTTTCTATGTTTTTGCAAGTTTAAAGAAGCAATTTTATCGTCATTTCTCATAAATCGCCGTTTCGCACGAAAGAAACCTGATTTTGTCAGTTTGAATAGTTGAAAACAGCGTTTTTCAATGTTTTTGCAAGTTTAAAACAGCAATTTTATCGTGTTTTCACAAAAATCCACCGTTTAGAACGTAAGAAACATGAATTTA